>JANEMJ010013404.1:0-28703 GCA_024361745.1 Cacatua alba | reverse complement strand
TGGACTGAGCCTTGGGTGATATGGTTTAGTGTGAGGTGTCCCTGCCCATGGCAGGGGGGTTGGAACTAGATGATCTTCCAACCCTAACTATTCTATGATTCTACGATTCTATGATTAGTTGTACTAACTAATCTGCATTAATTTATGTCAAAATTGTATTATTAGGTTCAAACACCTACACAACTAAAAGCAATGTTTAAAACCCATACCTGAGATGACAAGAGATTGCAGTCAATGTGCAGTCCTTTCCCAGTCTTATACCTCTGAAGTAAACCAGCCATAATTGCTCCATATGTATACAACCCAGTAGCAAGATCTGTCATGGCTACTCCTGCTCTAACTGGCTCACCATCCTAAAGAAAAGAAGAAAACACCCCAAAACAAAGTAAGACAAACAATAAACAACAAAAAAGCGGGGGAAGAGGGAGGAGGTGAGAAAACAGAGGCAAAATGTTACTGATATAGTACATTTAACACAAGACTCGTGAAAAAAGCGCTTACATGTTTTGGCATTCCAAACTGAAAGAAATGAGAGTATCCTTGAGTGAACTGAAGTATAAAAACTACCACTGAAAACCAGATATTCTTACAGTATCTACACAATACTTGCAACGTTGTGATGCTGCAGACTGCAAGTTGTGAAGGATTTATTATGCTATTTTTTGCCCTAATAACATAATGCTTCTACTCACCAATGCAAAAAGAAAAGAGATACCATTAGAGACAAGATAATCCAGTGAAAACTGAACTTCATTATGCCTAGAGGCCAAAGGTCTAAAAGATTTCCACAGTATGCTGATCCAGTTCATATGTGTTTGAAAGGAAGAACCACATTGCTTTGCTCTTCTCACTCTTTTTTCTCCCTCCTCTTCTGCCCCCACCCCTAGCCAAACCTCAGGTTTGTATTTTCCAGTATACAGACTCCAGGCTTCTAGTGGACACACAAAACCAACTTTGTTTTGTTTACACATGTACACATTACATACACAAATGCATGCAAATTCTTGACCTCCTGACCAATAATCACTGGAAAGTTGTTGGTTCAAATACCTTTTTCAGTAGGTCATCCCTTTTTCTGGCACCAAGGGACAAATCTTCATTTTGTATCATGTATTTCAGAACTTAGCTAATTAAATGGCACAAAATCTAGCCCTTCTGTAACCAATGGCAAAAGGAACTAATTTCAGGCTTCTACACAGGAACTTAAAAAGTGCTTCTTCTGAGATGTTCTCCCATTTCCCACTCAGAAAAGTCTGAGGTCAGATGCTCAGATTCTGACTTTAATTAGACATGTCTAAACTGCTGTATATAATTACACATTAAGATGGCAAGAGAGTTATGTTCACTCTCTGCAACCTATAATTCCACAGCAGTCCATACAATTCTACTCTTTCTTGGTCTTTCTACCAAGATCCATGAGTAGCTGTCGTTTTTCACCCTTTTATCATCCTCTAATGTCCACCTGAGCCATAAACCAGCCTGTGACAGGATGCACAGCTCTAAGTACTGTGAAATGGATTTATTCAGGTTTTAATCTCTATCCTGCAGAACAAGGGATATGAAGCTGCTTTATATGAAGGATAAATCTACACAGACACAGAAATAACCTTCCTTTAGACAGTGCTTTTGACAGCATCGCAGTACTTTTGTGTAGTTAATGTTATCCTAGTTTCGTGAGCAAAGTAAGGATCTATACAGTAGCTTTCATTCATTGTTTTATAAGTAACAAATACTGCTACCGTCCCTGCCAGCCAAAAGTGGTATTAAAGTTCTGGTAGGAGGACAAGATGTAGCCCTAATCAGGGAGAAAGTGCTTTAAGTAATCAAAGCTACCATCCAGGCTCAAGGGCTGGGTTGAACCCTAACCAGGGACAGCATCAGGACCTGCCCTTTTCTCATTTGAGAAGATGAAGATTCACTCCAGTAGAGCAGCCCCTTTTTTCCCATCTCTGTGTTTTGCTATTGCTCAATTTACCACGAGTTTACACTTTTATTCTTAATTTTTGCTATTTGCCAAATTCCTTACAATTTGTCAACACATTCTGGCCCAGAGATAGCCACAACGTCCACATCTTGGAAGCTTCCTTTCCCAAGTATTTTTGTGTTTACTTTTTTTTTTACCCATTGACATAATTTTTCTTCCCCAAATTACATCAGTAATATAAAAATTATCCATTAAAAATGAAAATTGTTCTGAAATGACATCCTTAACAAAACCATTCTAACTCCAGTAGTCCTTACAGATGGGAAGTAGCTGCTGAAGCTAATATGAACCAGCAATGGCTATATTTTTTTCAACAGCAATGAGCTATATGCCATGTGCGCTCTTTTGTTGCAGTTGGTTTGGTTTTAAGCTGAAGAATGGCCTCTCTGGTACTGCAGATCCCATTCATGTCTTGCTGTCTCATGTTCAGTAAAACGAAGATGTTTCTTTAGCAAGCAAGAATGCACCACTATAGAGATACTCTATCAAAACCTGCTTGTAACAATCCACTTGGAAATGGAAGGGGATTTGTATCCAAACTGGGGTTTATTTAATTAATTTCAAGCTATTGCCTTAATGAGTCATAGAAATTTTCAAAGGGATATTCACCTGGCACTGATGTATCTGAATATATTAAGAAAAAACTTTCAGTTCATCAAATATAAAATTGGAAAGCGGTTTTTAACCAGGAAATATCTATAAATTATGTCATCCAAGACAATAAAAGTGTCATTAGTGTAAACTTCATCTTTTTAGCATATTTTAATTTATGTAAAGAAACACTGAATGTGGCCCTAAACAACCATTTTCAGTCAAAATGGGTTTGTAGTACAGATTTACACAAAACAGATCCCCCACAAATGCAAATGTTCATAAACACTTTAAAATCTCAAGTTGCACAGGTGCCCTACACTTCTAACACAGAGGTAATCAAGTAGATGGGTAAGAGCTTAAGTTCTATGCAGGTTTCTACACAGGAAAACATGGTTTAAAGATAGCATTCTACTGTGCACTGAATGTCTTTGTTTTTGTAAAATCAGCAAAAAACCACACTAGCACAAATGCAGTTGTTTGTGCCTGTTTTGCAATACTGCAGAAGTTGCAGCTTGATTTTAAGGTTCAGAACTTTGCTAAGAAGCATTTCAAAGTAATCAGCATTTTCAGAGTAGCAACTATTTCCTAGCAAGAAGAGATAAAAAAGCAAGCTATTCAGAATTTCTTTATGCAGGAATCTTCTCTCAGACCTTAAAAATCAGATGTATACAGCACATGATCTTGTTTCCCTTTAAAAGAGATTTATACTCTGCGCCAAATGTGATGCTATTGTGTATCTTTCGTGCATTCCACATTTGTATTACACTAACTTTATCCCCTTAGTAAGAAGATAATTTGGATAAAATACACACATTTTAGTCAGAAACTTCTACCCTCTTCCACTGTGATCTCTTTACTGCTTCAAAAATTATAGTGTTACATGAAATAAACTACTGAAGAAAATGAATGCTACATATGTGACAGACTTAATGAAGGTTTAAGTTTTGCTCAAAATCCTGTGCTGGTAATATATTGATTTCATGGTTTAATATTAAGGCATCACTGACTGGAAGCGTGGCCTCAGCACCCAATAAAGTTATGTGATCTGAAACAGTAAACTACTTCCCAAGACATTAAATCAGTAGCTAGATGGTTGGAACAAACTGAAATTTACAACATCAAATTTCTCTAAGCTAAGATGGAAAATATATTCCTATTAGTTCTATCTGGTTTTAAAGTGTCAAATACAGGACATAATTTTAGTATCCTATTATTAAAATCCTTTGTGAGGAGCTGCAAATATATATTAACATACCTCAAAACTAAGCACCTCATTGATGTATTTAGATGTTTTGTTGTTGCTGGTTGAATTCATTACAAGTTTCTTTACTGCATCAGCTCCTGCAAGCACATTCAATGTCTTCTTTACTGAAGGGAAGATTCCACAGAGCACTGTTACACTGAAGTTATGCTGGTTAACTATAGCTATCACAATACTATACAAAACCAGCATCATTAGTTATAACTTTTTTCCCCCAGTTCATAAGATTGGTATTTTCAATTTTATTTAAGAGGAAAAAAAAAAATCTACTAAGATATCACAGAATCCCAGACTGGTTTTGGTTGGAAGGGAGCTTAAAGCTCATCCAGTTCCAACCCCCTGCCACAAACAGGGACACCTTCCACTAGAGCAGGTTGCTCCAAGCCCTGCCCAACCTGGCCTTGAACACTGGCAGGGATGGGGCAGCCACAGCTTCTCTGGGCACCCTGTGCCAGTGCCTCAGCACCCTCATACTAAAGAATTTCTTCCTACTATCTAATCTAAACCTCCCCTTTGTCAGTTTAAAGCCATTCTGCCTTCTCTTATCCCTACATGCCCTTGTAAAAAGTCGCTCTCCAGATTTCTGGTAGATACCCTTTAGGTACTGGAAGGCTGCTATAACATCTCCCTGGAGACTTCTCCAAGCTGAACAAGCCCAACTCTCTCAGCCTGTCTTACATGCTTCAAATGATGCTACTTTTAGTATATGAATTCCATGTTATCTAGTCAACAAGTAATTCAAGATTCAGTAAACAGCATGAAAAAGTGAGTAAGATTCTTTTTTCTTCTTTAGCCATTTTTTCACATGCTAAAACAAGGTTATCTGCTTTTCTCAGAGCTACTTTTATGGAATTTCAAACACAACCCAGTCACATGAACATAAATGTAGAACATGGAAGATTTTGCTATTAATAATTATTTTAAAGTAACTTTCAAACAAGCACACAATATGATTTTTAAAGCCACTCAATTATATTTTCACTACAGTAACAGAAGGCACATTTGCTTCTCTGGAGTCACGGAACTTTGAATCACTTGGCCTTTGAAACAAAACTGTCCCTCTGTACATCAGAAAATGATTTGGAGAAATTGATGAAATATTGTATGACCGACTTCAAATAAAGAGAGCAAGTCTTAGCATATTTAATCATACAAAAGAATGACTAAGTTTGAATGAAATATTAAAAGCCCCCAGTGAATACACAGAACTGTTACTAACAATGATTAAATGATTCCTATGATTACATTGCCTCAAGTCCTGGTGAGGTGATGCAAACATCTGGATTTCCACTGTAGATCTTAACACAATCTTCTAACAAAATTCATCTTCATAATGACCACTGAGGACTATTACTCTCATAATACAACTTAAATGCAGTTATTCAGTGTAACACTTGTATTTTCTGTCATTGCCATACCATTGTAAAGCTTTACAAGAGACCGTTTCCATTTTTTTCAACATACTTTCCTTTATTCAACTGGTACTATCAACATTTACCTCTTTCTCACAGTTTACACCTCCACTTAATTTTGCTTGGTATATTTTGAGGTGTGCCTGAAGTTTCTGGCACTGTATGGGAAGTACTAGCCTTCACTCTACAGACACCAAGGTAAGAAAGTAAATACTACTTACACTACTATTACTGTGATTGGCCATTGCTTAGTGCGTGTGCATTATATGTTTGAAGAGAAGTAACCGTAAGGCCTGCACTCAGCTTGACATCTTCTCATGTTCTGAGATGGGACATCCTATGAGTATGTATCATTACCATGGCAGCAACGGGCAGACAGTCTTAGGGTCTTAGGACACAAGGCAGAAGATGTTTCAGCTTACTCAGTCAAACAATGCTTGACTTGCGTTATTTTGGTGTGATTTTTTAATAGAAAGGATGACTCTGGTAACAGTAATTGCCACAAGCACAGAGTTGTGATGTTTGCCATGGTTCTCAGCAGAAAACAAATCTATTGGCAGAATACTGATCCTCCAGAATATTGATCCTCCATATTATGTCCAGAGCATGTGCAGCTAGCTTTCAACAGCCTAGTTAAACATGAATATCTGACACTAAGTACAGAAATTTGATGAACTCTTTGTTTATCTAGGGCAGGCAAGCATCATACTCTAAAGATCTGCACTACTGCTTCCAGAGTATCAGGAGCACCACCACAGAAGACTAGATAGTGTTTATGATGCATGGAACAGACTTGTAACACTACCTCACTTGAGACAGACATTTGGAGACCACATTCCCTGCATCTGAAGGTGATGCAAGACAGCTTAAGTAAACGCCTATTTGACCAGCATTTTTCTGAGGTGAAGACACACATTCTATGTGTGCCTGGAATCCAGATACTAAAACAGCTCTGTAATGCTTTCTGCACTACTGCAACTACCAAAAATCTTGGATATCAGTGGGAAGAACAGCAAATAAAGCTTTTCCAGAACCACTAATGGCATCTCTCCACTTACTTTCAGGCAGGATGGGTGAAAAGACAGTTTGCCAGAGTTATCTGGGTGGCTTCACAATTTCCTCTTTAAAGAGGAAATATCAGTACCAAAGCATGGATGAGACTTCCCACACATAAGCATGGTTCCATCATCCAGGTGTCAACAATGTGCCTATTACAGCTCTTGAAGTGACTACAAGTGGCCACTAACAGACTAACATAAATTGACAATTTATTCTCTGGATATTTAGGATACCATTTTTCTTCCCTTTTCTGTTTCTCAGGCATTGGCTTTGCAAGCCTAGAGTGAGACAGCTGGACATAAGCACTATAATTTCTTAGATTCCCAGAGATAACACCTCTTGTTGGACTTTGAAGGGCATAACAGATGTGTTAGCAGAAGATAACTTGCTCCAAGCAGCATCAAGTTTTAGTATTATGGCACAAAGATTCTATTAAATATGTAAGTTGAGCACCATACCTCATGCCCTGTGATATGCATGAGACCAGAAACAGCAGCTGCAATGGAGTCATATCCACCTCTCTGAACCATTGGACCAGTCTGACCATAACCTAAACCAGGAAAACAATAATTAGTAATTTAATCAAGGACAAGTACAACAGAAACACATATTACTATTTTAGTACAAAGAAGAACTAACTAGCATTTGCCATCAGCTTTTGTTCAGACTTATCAGATTGTACAACCAATGAATGCCATTGTATTCTATTTATTCCTGACCATTTTTAAGAGTTTTATGCTGTTTATGCTATTTGATGATGTGTTTGATCTTTATCCTAGATAGATTCCTGGCACTGCTATGTTTCATTCACTTTAGACAGAATTCCTTTTGTAATTTGCTGGGTCAGCTGAAGTGGGATTCAGATGTCATTTCAGAGACTCTATGGTATCTTTACTGTCCTTCAGCTGCTGTTCAACAGAGCCATGTTGCCTGTGTTGTATCGCCACACTGCCATAAGGATATCTTGAATTCCACAAGCGCTACTAAAATCATGACACTATGGTTGACACATGTATTTTTCCCCCTTACTTTTCTTACTTTATTCTGCATCTAAACAGAGCTAACTTCAAAATAAAATACTGTTTACAATACAGGGCAAGGCTGGCCCTTTAGGAAGTACACAATCTGTTCGCCATGAGTTAGAAACAATGAAATGCAGAATAGAGAAAACTAAATGCAGTTTTGTTCAGCTAGAGATTTGACATAGATTAACAACTGTAGGCAGAAGGATGTTCTCTTGCTCTTTTCTGCCTCAACTCATCATGTTCTTCTAAATAACCATCACAAAATCTTCCAGTTGAAGGGGTCTTACAGGATCAGCTGAAGAGGTTACAGTTCCACATATCAATCCTATTCCACTGCCAGGGATTACTGCCCATCAATTACAGTATAAACTCATCATTTAAGGCTGAAATTGGATGCAGTTAATGTACCAGGCCTGTACAATGTAATGACCTTAAGTGGTCAAAGAGCCAAGTCTGGTTTTCTTCTGTGGAGCCAGTGATCAACACAGAGGGGAGAAGCCAACATGGAAGGAGCAACATGTTTGATTGTTACTATTAGAACCCTTAAGAATCAGATTTAAGAGTCTCTCCTCAAAGAGGTAGCAAGTTTAAAAGCTATTCTTACGCTTTCTTTTCCCTTGTCAGTTATCTCTAGAAGGAATCCCCTAATTACATGAGCAAATAAGAGATACTTGTCACAGACACGATGCCTAGTTTGCCTGGCACATCTAAAGTAATGTTTCTGTATTACTCTTAGCTGCGAGGACAGTATCAAAACAAATACATATCAACATCCACTGCACGATATAACTTCCTGTATCTCCTGAATTCCTTTTAATTATTCACCCGCAATTATCTTCTCTATATACAGACAGTCTGTTTGGTAGACATGACAGTCTGAACACTGGGGTTGTTGATTACAGCTCACAATTAAGAAAACATTACTCACTGGAGTAATCTTCCACAGTTCCTCCACTTGGACCAATACTGTTTGTATAAAATTCATAAATGACTTGTAGTGAACAGTGCAAAAGAACAACAGTTGCTTCAAACTGAAGTTAAAGCTCTTTGTTACTCCAATATTTAGCAAATAATACAAAGCAAAACTATATCCACTAGCCATACTGATTTCCCCATTAGATCACAAACTATTTTAATTACCTGATATTTTTACAAAGGCATTAGATCCACATTGTGCAAAGCTGAGGGGGAACTCAACTTCTACACTCCATACCACAGGAAACATCAGAATACTACAGCCAACACATTGACTTTGTCAATGTATCCTCAAAACAAGCATTGCAGAAGAAAGGAAATAAAATAAAATACAGTGGATCCACCCAAAAATGCTCTGCAGGGCTCTGACTAGGCATACAACATTATCTCATTGGAATGAACTGTAGCACTAAAACCATTTAAATGTGTGGGGCCACTTCAAAAACAGAATCTTGCTCAATTAAAAAAAAAAAAAAAAAAAAATCAAAACAACTGTAATTGATTAGTGAAAAGCACATTGAAGTAAGTGAGAAATTATGTACTGGCCTCAAGGATTAACGAAGAAAAGACATCTCAACACGTCTGCTCACACAAATGTTTTCATAAACAGAAAACATGTGAAAATTAAGCGTTCTGTACATAGAACAACTATAAAATGCTTTGCAATACCCTCCTATTGAGGACAAACACCCATCCTTCAAACACTATATTCAGGCAACAAGTCATGCATTTTTCTAGTAGTATGTTAGCAATACAGGGGTTTAAGTCCTTTTCACACATCTTAACAGCTTGGTTTCAAAATAAAAGTT
Organism: Cacatua alba; assembly: GCA_024361745.1. Classification (NCBI taxonomy): domain Eukaryota; kingdom Metazoa; phylum Chordata; class Aves; order Psittaciformes; family Cacatuidae; genus Cacatua; species Cacatua alba. Next base: position 19,584 of record JANEMJ010013404.1, on the reverse strand, counting down.
ATTACTTGGTGGCTTGCTATTTAAAATCAGAGGTTCTAAGGAGTGTTTAATCAGTTTTCACAGGTCGCAATAGATAAAAAAGAAAAAAAAATACACAGTACTGCTTTTGTTCCGAATTCTGAATTGGCCAAGCTAGTATGGGAACAAAATCTGATGTCAATGGAAAGGGTCTGCTCTAAGAACTATGGACATATAAGATGCCTGGAAGAAGAGGTAGCCATCTAACTGTAAGAGTTAAGTGACAAATAGCTATTGCTAAAAATGAAAGATCTCATTATCCAGGCAAAACGTAAAGGCTGAACATTATTATTTTAGTAAGCTATGCAGGTCAGTAGAGAAAGCCAGTGCAGATGTTTTAGAAATAACTACGAATAGAAACCCAAAATGTTTAAAGAACACAAAATTACATTCAGAAAATTTTCTGACTGATGCATGGATCTCACCCATACACACATATATGTATATATATATAAAAATATGTAAAACTTATTACAGATATAAAAATGCCACCCGAAGTTTATGTTTCGTACAATACCCCATGTTCTCACATTCAAGTTCAGCATACAAAAGCACAGATTTGAATTACACATGCTTAACCCCAAATATAAGTTCCTTTTTTAGAACAACTTATTTAGTGGCTTATCAAGTTTATACAATGGAAAATACTAACAAGAGAATCCCTGTTGAATACAGAAGATTTTACAGTGATGGTCTCTGAAGGTGAGACAAGGAAACAGGTTACACTCTTGCTCTGAACTACCCTCTAGTGGAGTTCACCCCCAGAGACTACAGTCAGTATTTAAAACGACTCTACCAGTAGAGAATTTATTGTAGCCCCTTAAGTCCAGTTAAAGTGTTTTTATTTTAGGAAATATATTTCAGAAGAGAGACAAGACTTTAAAACTTAATTTAATAAAACAGAGTTTTTTGAATTATTAAAATCATTCTATTAGAATGATCATAAATCACTCAACAAGAAATCTGGAGGGGGACTTCTTACAAGGGCCTGTAGGGATAGGACAAGGGGCAATGGTTTTAACTGACAGAGGGGACATTGAGATTAGACATTTGTTAAAAACTCTTCTTTATGAGGGTGGTGAGGCGCTGGCAGTGGGTGTCCAGAGAAGCTGTGGCTGCCCCATCCCTGGCAGTGTTCAAGGCCAGGCTGAAAGGGGCTTAGCGCAACCTGGTCTACTGGACCAGGGGGTATCAGGGGATTGGAACTGGATGAGTTTAAAAGTCCCTTCCAACCCAAACCATTCTGTGATTCTGATTTCAGATGGAGAGAGAGCAACATAGATGCCTAATCTCATATAAAGTTTTAGATTTGTATGAAAGAGAACCTGGAAAGAACAAAACAAGTTGCACTCTCCTAACTCCCTATTCAATTCCCAGAATCCCTATTCTACATCTTGCACTGAGAAGTCAGCATGTATTCGGATACCTGCCACAACCTAGATCTCGAAATCATTGCAGTGTGAGCTGGTTTGCTCTGCTGCAACATGGAAATCAGTTTCTCAATCAAACTGAGCTAGAAGAACAAATAACCCTCAGTCAGATCTCCAAGTGCCTCCTAATAATTGTCATTACAAAAGCATTATTTAATCTGCATAGCAAGCATTTGAAACCACCAGGAACGCAAACTCTAGCTGTCCACTGAAGGACTGCTTGCTTACGCAGCACAGTCACTTACATCTAACTCTTCCTATTCCTGTCCTGACCCTCCAGTCAAGTCTGTCTTCTACATACGAAACTAACTTTGTTGTCTTTACCTTTTTGTGAGCAAGAAAAATGAACTGGGTATGATGCAAGTATGAAAGAACAAGCTGTACAGGCTAGTTTGTATTGTATTGGAAACATAAGCCTTTACGGTAAGCATTTACAAAGTGAATGCCACCGCTTTCCACCAGCAATCCTGTATCATCATCTCAGACAAGAACAGAGAAAGGACCGGACTGGCTGTATAAACCATCCTCTTTTTCAGAACATTCCAAGTGGTTAAAGCTCAAAATTTTGAAAGAATATCCTTAACTAAGATCTCCACTATCTGTTAGTACCTAATTTTCTTTTTTCTTCATATTTGGGGGAATATGCCAACTAAAGTTTCATAAAATAAGGCAGCTAATATGGAATAATGCAGCTCACAGCTGTTCTAAAAAAGCCTCCAGTTGACTGATGGCCAAATCTTTGATACAGAGCAACAAGAGAAGGCTCAAGATGCCTAAAAAAATATTTATCTAGCAGAAGTGAAAGATAATCACATCAAGATAAACAGTAATTTATCACAATCACATAATACCAGGTTGCAAGGGACCTCAAGGATCATCTGGTCCAGCCTTTCTTGGCAAAGCATGACCTAGACTAGATGACTCAGCACCCTGCCCAGTCAAATTTTAAGTTGTTCAGTTTTGGGGAATCCACCACTTCCCCAGGGAAATTTATTCCAATGGCTGATTGTTCTCACTATGAAAAATTTTCCTTGTGTCCAGTCTGAATCTTTCCAGGAGTAACTTATGCCCATTACACCTCATCTTTTCCATGGAACTCCTTGTAAAAAGGGAGTCTCTCTCTTCTTTGTAGCCACTCTTTAATTATTGGAACATGGTGATGAGGTCTTTCCTGAGCCTTCTTTTCTCATGGCTGTATAAACCCAGCTCTCTCAGCCTTTCCTCATACAGCTTCCCTCTCTTTGCACCAGCTTTGTGGACCTTCTCTGGACCCTCTCCAGCCTGTCCACATTTTCTGTACAGCAGGGACCAAAACTGAACACAGTATTCCAGGTGTGGCCTGACAGGCACCGAGTAGAAAAAGGAAAAAAAAATTAGAATTGCACCAAGATCCTCATTGCTAGCTGGCGGCATTACAGAAGTAACTTTATGCAAGATACTAATTGCGATTGTTTGAAGATTCTTTTTGTAAAATGAACTGGAACAAATACATTTTCTATAAATATTGGTAATATATATCCATTCCAACTAGAACTAAGAGTGAGAATGCTCCTATTAGAGAAGTGGCTGCCCCATCCCTGGCAGTGTTTCAAGGCCAGGTTGGACAGGGCTTAGAGCAACTTGGTCTAAATGGAAGGTGTCCCTGCCCATGGCAGGGTTTTGGAACCAGATAAGCTTTAAGGTCCCTTCCGTCCCAAATAATCTTGTGATTCTATTATCCAATTAAATTACACCATTATTAAGACATCACAATTCTTGACAAAGTGAAGGACTGAAAGTATTTATTTCCCCCAAATTTTTCAAGTTGGATCAAACAGACAAAATAAAGACACTCCTCAATGGGAAATAAATCTCAGCTATTTCTCTGGGGTTGGTGTGACATTCCTGCTCTGATGAAAGAGGGCTGGTTAGTCTGAAAAGCAGAAGTCACCTCTGACACAGTGAAGCTACTCATTCCTGTGTTTAGTGTATAAGTGCCATGTGATGGCACTCGAGCTTTGGAACATACCGCAGGAAAAATATTCGCAGGCATCATATGGGATAAAAGTTTGGGAAAAAAAATAACATGTCATAAGAAACTACTGCTAGTTTATCCACTTTAAAATGGTCAATATATTTATCACATAAGAGAGACATACTTTTCTTTGGAATCTACCCTAAGTGATTCTGTTCTGAGAGACTGAAATAAATATTATGAAGTGAGAAAGGTCAGGCTGAAGATTAGGAAAAATGAACTAACAGTAAAAGCTGTTAAACTGCACAAAAGTGTTATTAGTGAAGCTGCCAGATGCTCAAAAATGTCACACTAAATTTAAAAAATTTAGCAAAAACCATTTCCAAAAAGAACTCTGTTAGAAAAACAGACTAATGTGTCTTTCCAGGTTTAGCTTTATAACACTGTGTCAGCTACAATATAGGTCTATTTCATTTTTGCCAGATGACAGTGGGATTTTTAGCTACATTTACAGCAGACATTCTTCATAAATTTTAAGAAAGCAGGCAAACCAAATAAACAACTTTGTCCCAGACAAAGTTCCATGTGTCTTTAGATCCTACGTTATTCCAAGCCATGTACTGAACACACATTTGGACACCCTGCTTCCTCGCTTAGGAGTCACTGACGATATGATGACAGGATTCCTAACATGTATAAAAAAATTTGTTTCAGCTAGGAGCTGCCTAAAAGCATCTGGGATAAAAAGGCACCAATGTGTTGCAATATCGTCAGTCAAAGGACAATTACCCTAAACCCAGTATTTTTGTGTGGGTCACCTTAGATTCATTTGGGATTTTTACAAAGGTTAACAAAAATGCTTCTTCATTTCTCAGCTTCTTCTGCATTTGACTGGTATTTGACAAAATTTAATGCTTTCTCCAGGATAGTGGATCACAAACAGTTTGTACCTTCCACAAAACAACAGAGAAAGTAGTAAATCTTAAAGAAATGACTAAAAATACAGGAACTAGAAGGGAGAGGAAAGAACTCGTGCCACACCTGAAACTGCTACTCTTGTTTCTTCAGTACAACTCACTTTCACACTAATGATGGCTCTGTAATTAACTACTACAGGAAAGCCTGACCATGATTTTCTGTATCATAAAAAGAAAGGTCAGCATTTCTCATTATGATCTTTGTCCAAAATATTTGTATCACACGCTAGAGAAAACCAAAAGCGATCATTTCTGCACTTCTTCATGATTTGATAGCATGATGAAACTTTATAAGACCAAATATAAAACACATTGTACTAAGAGGGGAGGAAAAACCAGCATGGAGACATGCTGTCAACACAGACCAGTTCCCTGTAGCTCCATTCCCACATGACAAATGACATTGTAAACTCAGCCTATGTAGGATATTCTGAGCAAAACACAGAAAAGTATGTTCAACACAGGCATTTCTACAAATAGGAACTAAACATTGTCACAAATTCAATCCAGATAGATGGCTATCCCTGCTGAATAACAAATTAATGAGAAACACCTTTTGACTTGTTCTGGTGCCAAAAGAAAACATTCAATTAAAGACAGCTTACATCTTTACTTAATAAAGATTAATGAAACAAGCAGAACAACACAAGCAGTTCCCTGTGATGACAAAAGCCAAAATCTAACAGACGCATTATATGAAACTTTGCAATGTCAGAGCTGCCAAATACGTTAGCAAAATGAGTAATGACTTTTGGAAAATGCTTGCCATGTGTTGGTCAGAAGGAAAGGAAGTACAACTTCCTGGGTAAGCACGCTTACAGGAGATCACAACCGATATGAAAAAGGTGAAATCAGAGCAAACTGTCAAAAGAGATGGAAGGAGTTAAGAACACAACCTTAGTCAGCAGGCATAAAATCTGGCCAATGATCTGATAAATACATTTCATTTCCCAACTGATGACTGTGAATATGTACAATATATCAATTACTTTATTGATTTTACATATGGTGATTTAGATGTTATAACTCTGTACTTTAAACTAAATCAGGTGTTATAAATTGGAAGGCAAGGATTAAATTATTAGATCAAATACAAAACTTCCTGCTAGGAGTTAGATACTAAAAGATTACAAGGGCATAATCAGCTGCCTCTGCCAGCTGTCCAGTTCCATTCAATCTTCATGTGATCTGGGTACCCAACCTCACACAACTCCCCTGAAAACATGGTCTTCCCAGACACAGCTGCAGACCACCTCAAACAACACAAGCCTGGTTTTCAACAGGCTTTGAATCAGGCCTGCAAACTTCTGGGCCATATTTTCTAGCTTTTCAACATGCCAATTTTAAGTTACAAGAAAGCAGTTCTTCTCTCTGTAACCTGAATGGAAATTACTTAACAGATGCTCCTGTCACTCTCTTTTGCCAAATCAGCTAAGGTTTAACTTGTCACTCTGAATTTCAAGGCAGAAGGGGTTTCCCAATCTAAGTGGAGGCACTCTTCTACACGATCTCAGAAATCAATATGACACAGTGACCATTTTCTGAAAACAGAATTTCAACTGAAAACTTAAGCTTTTATATGACAGATTAAGTACTCAAACCTTTTCCCCCACCTTGTAAGGAAGCTGAAACACACACAGATTCCCCATTCCTGATTTGGGTTTATACAAATATTCCTAACTACACACTCTTAAAAGTAATAACTCACTCCTTGTACCTGCTTGGTACAGATACAGCTGATCTTAGAATCACAGAATGGTTTGGGCTGGAAGGGACCTTAAAGCCCATCCAGTTCCAACCCCCTGCCACAAACAGGGACACCTTCCACTAGACCAGGTTGCTCCAAGCTCTATCCAACCTGGCCCTGAACACTGCCAACAATGGGGCAGCCACAGCTTCTCTGGGCACCCTGTGCTAGTGCCTCACCAACCTCATAGTGAAGTGTTTCTTCCTAATGTCTAATCTCAATCTCCCCTCTGTCAGGTTAAATCCATTCCCCCTTGTCCTGTCACTACAGGCCCTTGTCAAAAGTCCCTCCAGATTTCCTGTAGGCCCCCTTCAGGTACTGGAAGCTGCTCTGAGATCTCCTCTAAGCCTTCTCTTCTCCAGGCTGAAGGAGCACAGCTCTCCCAGCCTGTCTCCATAGGAGAGGTGCTCCAGCCCTCGCAGCATCTTTGTGGCCCTCTAGACTAATTTTAAAATAGCGAAGTCAATTATTCCTAGCAATGTAGCAGTGGCATCCCCCCAGAATCCATCCAGGTGGCAAAACATGCACAGAAACTAGCTAAATTCCAGGGGTGAGCTGCCTGTTCTCACCTCTGTGTGTCCTCACTACTCTGCTAGAACTCCTCCATGCAAACCCACCTCTGCCATGCTATTACTACTAAAGTAAAGGAGCAAATGTTACTGAGAAACACCTGGCGAAGGCTGGGAATCAGCAAGAAGTCCACACAAAGATATCAGACCTCAGTTCAATAGATGTTAACAATCCTGCTATTTCTGAAGTGAAAAAAATGTGTAAAGCTAAGTACCACCTGCAAGGTGTATTTTCTACGAATATTCATAATGCTATGGCCAAGAAGCAGTGTCAGGACAGCCACGGAGGAGTCTCAACTCTGAGGCCACGGATACATATGGAATGATTATCCTAGGGCAGAAATTTCAAGTAACTACTTAATTACGTAATTATTTCTCATCTGAATCAGACAACTTTAATTCTAAAATGGGTATTACCTGAAGAGACCTTCATTTGTTGTGATTGTACATATTTTTGTAGACATACAAATCTGTGCAGCAATGTCCAGTGAAGAAGCACTCCACTATATTCAGGGGTTGCATGTCCACATGTGCACACACAAGCGTGTACTATAACCCTGAACTCTGTCACTAAGATCAAATACATAATCTCTCAAGAGGCTAAAGGTGGAAAAGTATCAAACTCAAGATAAGTATGGATTTTTTTTTTAATTTTTCCAAACATTCCCTGAAAAATTTCTAAACCAAATCTATAAAGTTTAATTCCCAAATAATAACTTATATGGAATGGAATACAATACATTCTTAAAATTCCAGCTGTCCCTCCAACCCAGTAACTTGACTGACATTTTTTGAGCCTGATGATATTTCTTTTTGGTTTATACACACAAAATATATCAATAGTTCAATGAATGAGCACACACCCACCTGCCTCCTATTTCTGAAATCATGAACTGCAACATGAATTTCATTTGCAGTCTTGATGCAACATTCATTTTCTATGCAACCTAACAAAGGTTTAAATTCCAGCTTGAAGTTTAAATGAACTGTTCTTGCAGATCAGATGGAAGTGGAAAGTTGCAATAACTTACCAATACATTAGAGACTAAGTGAACATCAAGAAAAGTTGAAAGAGCCTTTTCTCGGAAATACATATGAAAGTGATCTTGAATATTCTTATCATTAACAGATTCCCTGATTATAATGCACAGTTAAGCATACTTGTTGCTGATCATTTACAGGAATTTAATATGTGAAGTGGTAAAAAGTAAATGCATCTGGTTACTTGAAACAGCTGAATCTAATAACCAATTCAATGTATTGCCTAACTTGAATATTTTTCTACTAGCAGATTTTGCCAATTGGCTCCTTAGGAAAGGTCATATGTGAAAAGAATTTTGGCCTTCACAAAAAATCTGTAGTGGACACAAGTGATATTTCATATCCTTGATTCTTTTCCCCCTCTATAAAGGCTTTCCTAACACAGTTACCTCTAATCATATTCTCTGACTCAGATCTCATTGATGAGAAACACCTTCTAAATCAATACAACACAAAATATAGCAAAATACCTGTTTTTCAGTCTTAACAAGTGAACAAACTTTTGATTGGACAGAGTACTCAAACATCCTGGGATATCACTTTGTAAAGGCTTTCAGAAATGCAATAAAATTAATAGAATTAGAACGATTTACAGCAGAGGAGATGGTATCTTTACTCCCACACCATGTATTTTACTATATTTAGGTTTTTCAGTTGAAAATAAGTTAGGATTCATTACTAAATTCACCTCCACATATCTTAGGATCATTACTTGAATTTGACAGAAATTAAAGAAACTGACAAACAACCATATACTATATACCCTGAGCAAGTACATGATATAATACGCCTTCTCATTGTACAAATAATACGGTTTTATACGAGTAAGCACCTTATAGTCACAGTTCCATAAAGTTAGTTTGAAAGATGTACTCTTTTACATGACATTACAAAATTTTGGCCTCCCATTCTCCTCTTGGAAAGGGGTCAGGGCTCACTGCAAGACAGGATCACAATGGCACTAGGTACCCCATCCTCACTTTGCAATATCCATTAGGACTTGACTCCTGGACAAGAAAGCCATCCCATCTATTAGAAAGCTTTTCTTAATGTTTAACTGGAATTTTTTGCCAAAATGTGAACAGTTGCTTCTTGTCCTATGTATCTCAAACAGATTATTCTCTTCACAAGAACTTTACTTATGGGAGCGCTGTTACCCACAAACCTATTCTCATTACACTCTTACTTTGCAGTAACATCTATAGCTTCCAATAACATTTTCTCTACAAGACAACTTGCAGATCAGTGGGTTTCAGCCAACTCTGACAAACACTGGGATGCAGAATGCTTTTAATGTTCAAGTACTTGGAAAAGTGCCAAATACTGCCACCATTTTCATTTCCAACAATGACAAAATACAGGCTATTTTTCAATAGTTTGTGTCTCCTACACCCAAAACTGTTTTCTTTTTCTTTGTTAGCTACTGACAAAGTGTTTTATTTTATCACAGTATTTTCAAAACAGAAGTAATGAAGACCATATGCTTACTGAGAAACATTCTCAGGTCAACACCAGCTACTTACAGTCTTCCTACCAATCTAACAACACCCACAGAAAATACCATGAATGGGCACAACAAAGACACTGGATCTCTGCACCATTTTAACAAGTCATATTCATTTCTTTGATGAAATCTCAAAACCTCACCATTTTAAACAGTAAAACAAAACTAACAAAAACAAATCCTGCAATCTTCATACAAAATAAGTCCATCGAGGCAATGAGAATAAGATTAATAAAACACAGAGAAGATAAGACGACTAAAAAAAGGGAGATTCCCTGAAAAAAGTATTTCCTTTTGAAGCCAACAAAAAAATCTTTAGTAATAACAAATAAAATGTTTGCTGATCTTTTCTTGGGACTTCTCTTTAGCATGTTAGAACTCAAACACAATAAATACTGCTTTACAAAAGCCTACTGCAAGGCTTCTGAAGCAGCCTAAAATCTTCCAGCTTTATTTCTGTTAACTTAGCTAGGCATCAGTCCAAGTACAATAGCTACTGAAAAATAAACATTAAACCATCAGTGACTGTCTCCACAATTGTACTGTGTTGCCATGCTGTTCATATCCAGGATTGCAGGGCCTAATCTGGTTTCATTCACTGTAAACTAACCCAGTGTCAAATCTTAAGAATCACAGGCTCTGTCTGCTATGGTATTCTTCATTAGGACAGAGTCCAAAATCCTGGAGTTTCAGATTTTATACAAAATACTGCTATTTAGATGAAAGAACAAGCAATGAACATGAAGTCATAAGAAAAATATTACTTCCACGCACAGCTGAAAGTCAATACTTCATTTTAAAGCATGGAAGAATTATGACTTGTTCATTAAACTTCGTATATGCTTCATATTGAACAACAAATGGGAACACAGTGTTTCAGAGTACCACTCGTTTTCAACTGTTTCTTATTCCCAAACTCACAATATTTTGGATATTCAGACTATGTGTGACTGAAGAAATAACAGTGGAAAAAACAGCAAAGCCTTCCTGCTATGGTGCTTAATGCCAGTGCAAAAGGCTAGCTCAATCACTTCCAGAGAACAAAAATAACGCACTCAAGTTGCTGCTGGTGTGCTGATGACAGAAGCAACACAAACTCCAAGATTTAATGTCACCCAGCTTGAAAGCCCACCTTCCTGGAGGTGCACAGCAGATCCAAATCACACAAGGATATCCATCCTACCAAAGGAGAAGGGATCCTGTCAGCTCCCATTTGTTTCTCAGCAACCTTTGTTTCAACACATCTCCTTTCAGCTTCCACACCCTTTTCTACTTAGCTTGAATTACTGATATATTTTGGAAGCTTGGTCTGTGTTGATACCAGAGCCCTCAAGTCCTCTAGAGGTACTGACAAAGCATTGCAAATATAGGACAAATACAGCCTTCTGAAGCAAATTACACTTCATACCAGAATGTAAAGCATTTGTGGGGTCACACCTCTGAGTGGACCAGTTTTACCAGCAAAATAAAAGTTTTGTCAATATAATAACATATTTGCTAATGGCTTCTGCCAAAAACAGCTAAACCAGTCAGTGTTCACACCTCTTCACATTCCTGAGCAGCACAGCTGTGCTGACAGCAAGCCTGCTGTATAGAAAACAGCCTTAATGCTCAGTTCCAAAATGTTTTGTCAACCAGCTGAGTTTTACAGAACCTCCTCCTTTGAATAGGCCTGTTCAGGATCCCAGTATGCCAATTTTGCAAGCAGCAGAGAAAAACCCACCAGCAACATGAATTTAGGTAGGAACATTATTATCATTTGATTCTGTATCCTGACAGATCATAACCACATTTATCCTGTACAAAGAGGCATCTTTGAAGTCTGGTTTTATTCTGAAGCACCCTAAAAATGCACTTTTGTGATACTTTCACTTCAATCACTCTTGAATGGAATACATGGGGGTTTTGTGTATAATACAGGTTAAAAAGCATTGTTGCCATCACCACTAGAAAGCCTTAAACACTCCAGAAGTCAAGTCCATGTAGTTAACAGCTACCATGCTGAATTGCTCTGCAACACACCTCTGTCAAATCTTGCTGCTTCAATTTTACCCTGTGACCTTTTGGCAACTCATGTCCTCCAAATGGGTTGTAAATGTGTATTTAAGGGGATTTAATCCTGTGATTGGTATTTGGGCAACTTCTATTGATAACACTCTGGAGGGACTGAAATCACAATAAATCTGCTGGCTGAGGTGTGCTAATGGATGTAGAAGCTTAGCTGATGTCTGAAAAGTAGCACAGGAAGATGAAAACGCACGCACTAGATCAGACTCCAGTCTCAGCTAGCTACATATTCTCGCTCCAAGAACGGAGAAAAACAGATGCCAATAGAAACAGGATAAGTCTATCTAACACTTTTCTTGAGTACTCTCCTAGCTTCCAACAGTTTTCAGCTGACAATCTTCCTGAATAAGTAAATATGGGTTTAAGGGGTTTTTTTATATAGTTCATCTTTAGAGCAAGCTAGAACTGAGAGATAAAGTTACACGACACTTCCCAAGTCAACTGTTTAGGCACTAGACATGCAGAAAACCTTTACAACTTTCAGGTGCTTAGACTATACAGACACTTTCAACTTACTTACAACATAAACGAGAACAACAAAAAAAAAAACTGTAAAGATTTAGAACAGTACTACAGTATTTTAAAAAGCTATCCCAAAAATTCAAATCTTGTTAATCAGGCTTCTAAAACATAAGTCTTAAAAAGTATTAAGACGTGAACAATAAAGTAGAAGTAATTCAAAGTAATTCCATTATTTGTCAACTGATTGCAAGTCTGATTAACAGTGGAGTTATTGCTTCCTAGTCTTCCTCAGAATGACAAGGGGCAACGGGTTCAAACTTAAACTGAGGAGACTTAGATTAGACATTAGGCAGAAGTTCTTCCCTGTGAGGGTGCTGAAGCGCTGCCACAGGGTGCCCAGAGAAGCTGTGGCTGCCCCATCCCTGACAGTGTTAAAGGTGAGGCTGGACTGGGCTTGAAGCAACCTGGTCTAGTGGAAGGTGTTCCAACCCCCTGCCACAGGCAGGAACTAGATGATCTTAAGGTCCTTTTCCAACCCAAACCATTCTTGATTCTGTGATTAGGATTTTTTTTTTCTTCAGTAAGAGCGCGTATTATCACAAAATAACCTAACTTTGTATTAAGAAAAAATACAAAATAAATACATCACTAAACCCAGTATGGGGGGGAAAAAATACTGGGTCTAACACACGCAATGGTTTTCATTTGTGTCCAGCACCTCTGCACACAAATGAGGTAAATACCTTTTTGAAGATGGAACACCTATGGTAGAAAACAGACAGCAAGAAAGATTCAGGAGATCTTCATAAGCAGCAGAAAAGAAGCATTGGAAAGAACCCTCTGCTTGTGTAGCTGTGCTTCAGTAGGACAGTAATTGGCACCATGAGCTGGGAAAATAAATTAAGAGCTCCCACTGGTCTTCAGCATTTATTTCTGAATAAAGCAGACAACTGCTGGAAGGTTAGAACAATACTTGCTTTATTTTATATATAAATAACATTTGCAAAAAATTAAATTTCATGTGGCTCAGACTGCAATTTATACTCCATATATGAAGTATTTCACTCTGGGAAGAAATAATGGCCACAACGTGCCAATCCTAAGGCATTCTGCTCTGGAATGGGTCTTGTGCCAAGCACAATGAGGTTTAGGGACTTTACAAGTGATTTCTACAAGGTAGAGTGAATTAGAACCATGTTAAATACTTAATATTTAATGCCAAAATGAAGCAAGCCCTTAAAATATGATAGTCCCTAAATACACAAGTGCAATTTTCATAACCCTCAGCTATAGTACCATCTATCTCCCTTTAAATCAATGTGTATCTATTTCAGAGTCTCCTTCCTGAAGTTTTGCATTTACACAAATCATCCTTTGGTCCTAAAGAAGAGTAGGACATTGTAGACAGTACATTGACAACTGTCACAGAAGCAAATGCAGCTGTAATACCCTAGAGCAGATTTACCATGCTGATTTAGAGACAGCTCTAGGCTTTTCCCCCCCCTACACAACAGTACAAGTATAGTAAATACATTCTGACTCGTCTCAAAAATTCACTTTTGTAAAAGGAAAGAAGGTACATAAACGGTTCAAAGTTGTCCTCAGAGGGAGTTTACCAGCAGAATTATGTACCACAAGACCACCACTCCTACATCAATGTACCATCATGGTGATTGACTGCTTTCTCAGAAAGAAGAATTGTTTCTTCACTAACAAAAACGTGATTTGTTTTTTTCCTAAATTATAATAAAAAAAGTCCCTTTTTTACATCACTGAAGTAGTATTTGGACATCTGCATTTCTGCCAATTAATTGTCTCACACAGCAATTCATTGCCTTTTTATATTAAAGTTTGCTGGTTTGATGGCTCAGCTAAAAGGAAAAATTGAGACAACTTGGATACACAAATTACATATGACTAGAAGTTTTTCAGGACAAGGCACAAGTCTGTTTAGATGTCTAGAAAGAAATCAGGCATCTTGGACTCAGATATATACAAAACTCTACCTCTTCCACATTAACTTTTTCCTCTTAAAGCGCCTGCTGCATACCATAAAGCCAGCTCTTCACTGCAAAAGGAACCAGTTAGTTACCAAACGGAGCATGAGCAGCAGGTCAAGGGAGGGATTCTCCCCCTCTGCTCTGCTCTGGTGAGAAACCCCCCCACAGTCCTGCATCCAGCTCTGGGGCAACAACACAAGAGGGACATGGAGCTGTTGGAGCTTGTCCAGAGGAGGCCATGGAGATGCTGCGAAGCCTGGAGCAGCTCTGCTCTGGAGACAGGCTGAGAGCTGGGCTGGTTCAGCCTGGAAAAGGCTCCTTAAGGGGAGACCTTAGAGCAGCTCCAGTGCCTGAAGGGGCTACAAGAAAGCTGGACAAGCCCATGGCAGGGGGATTGGAACTAGAAGATCTTTGAGGTCCCTTCCATCCCTAATTATTCTACAATTCTATGCCTTCTGATTAAGCATAGTACATTGTACTTCCTCCAACCTTTAATTCTTGTTCTTTTATTTGTGTAAGCAATTTGGTCAAGGTAATTTTTAATTCTAATCCCGCTATATAAATTCATTCCCTTTCAGCTTTGTGGGCTTCAGAGCTGCATGGAGCTCTCAGGTCAATAAACTGCAGCTTTTACACTAGGGCTTCATCACATGACAGCCCATGGGGCTGTGTTGAGACAGGGACTGTTGGGAATGCTTTAAATCCCTGGCTTTGGGAAGAAAAACTGAGCTGAGTTGCTGAGGCCAGCTCCCCATGACTCTTCTGAGAGTTAGCCACACTGCCAGAAACCATTTTTAAGGCTGTAAAGAAAGATGTTTTCCACCTGTGAGTCAGCCCCAGATTCCTCCTGCCACTCATCTCTAAAACCCACAACAAATGCCCTGTAGTTCATGATCATACGAGGATTCTGGGCTCATGCACATTCTATTCTATCACCTATTTTGAGAAAAATATGCAGCAACATCAGTTCTGAGAAGTGCCTTCCATGTCAGTCAGGACCAAGAGTTACTCTTTATGTAACATGAGAGCTAAGATATCAGGGAGTTTCTCATCACTCCTGAACCATTTTTTTACATCACATTTCCCTAGCTTGTCTAGGAAAGCGTTACTCAAAAGTGTTAAAAACTGTCAAAATACACATCACAATGTTTATTACCCTGTTATAGATAGTTAATTATATTGTCCCAATAATGATTTGTGACTCCACAAACCCAGAGTCTTCTACTCAACTCCCCAAAAACTGTTCTCAGAGTATTTTGTCTCTAGGCCCTGATTACTAGCTTGTCTTAACTGCCCACTCAGACAACTTCAAGCTATCCAAATAAATTATCAATCAAGTCTTTAACCCATCCATCTTCCAACTGCATAATGCAAAAAGTAGCAGATTGGAGAGGCTTGGTTTTCTTTTCCAATGCTGTAAGGCTCTATATTTTTATCAAATCAAGCTCAGGTAGAAGCTTCATATTTTTCCCCCTCCAAATGCCTTTTTTAATCACTGTCAGCACTTAAGTTCATACCTCAAGGCTTGCAAAACCTATGATTTTTGTGTTTATTAAAGAGAGGGATAATGTTCAGTTTTCCAGACCTGCCTCCTTGTTCTTAAACCACATTAAGAACTAGTGGAAGTGTGACACCCAGTTTGCTCTGACAATGCCTCTTTTGACATATCAGCCTCTGACAGTGCAGTATCTTCTATTTTTATAAAACAACAGATCTGTTGAAAATTTCTTTATGAGCATCTTTTACTGAAGACTGGTACCAAGACACCTATCCTCTTTTTTGCAGTTTCCACCTTAATCTCCTCATTCTCCAAATTGTTCTTGGGTTTAATATATTTAAAAGACTGTTGCAACTCCTTCAATTCTCAGTTAGTTCTCCTAATTTCCACTTCATTCTGCACATCATCCTGCTCACATTGGCTATTTGGCTCAACAAGTCTATACATTTTGCTATGCAGGCTTATTTTGCCCCTTTTAATTTTCCCCTTCTAATTTGTTGTGCCTAGTTTTAGGGTTATTTTGCTTTTTTGTAATTCTAACAAAAAAATTCTTTTTAGTGATTTGGGGTCATACATTTTAATAACTTTTTAACAGCTTAATGACCAACACCATTTCCACAGCTGCTGTTATTTAGTGAAAACTGCAACTAGAGCTTAAGCCAGCTTCAGAATACAACTTAGCTTGCTACTAATTTACAGCATCAAGAAATTACTTTGTCAAATGATATAGTATGAAATATGCTCGATTTGTTTTAAGTAGGAGCTATCATTTCGTTGGCAGGTAATCTACCCATTTGTACCAGGTAACTAATTACAGATTATAACTGTCTAGAAACCACAACAACATTAATCTTCAGGGGAAGGAGTGGACAAGATGACACAGACATTCCAAGTTACCTATAATTTTACAGGCCAGAATCATCTGTTAAGAGGGAGTCTACAAACTGTACCTAGTCCAAGGCAATTCCATGTATCTTCCCACAGTTAGTTCACAAATTAGAGGATCTGCAGAATGCTTTGGCTCACCTTTGCCCAGCAAAACACACTGCGGTTGGCTTTTCTTTCCTGTTGTGCAAATACTAGAGGCAGAGTAGGATACACATCAAAATTATAACATGACATCTTCTCATGAGAACCCGCTACAAATTATCAGTACTGGGAAGTAGTAAATGCTGGTTCTTTTATTATTAACTTGCATGTGTATGGGTAAACTCTTTTCCTTCTCATAGACACACCAGAATCATAAGATTTACTTACTTTTGAAGATCTTAAGGACTTTATGTACATTAAACAAGAGCTACATATACAACAATTCCATATTCAGATCCACATGAAACTCAGGTGACACAAAGCACTTATTCTATCAAACTTTTACCATTCTTTCCTCCTATTTTTTGCCTTTTTACAACAACACTGTTTACCAACAAATTAACAGTTTAGTACAGACAAAGTATGTGTAATTTCAGAACAAAGACTAAGTTCTTTGGAGTAAAGATGGCAAATCCTCAAGAAATTTATTCTGTTACAGTAACACAAAGTTAACAAAAATACCACTCCAAAAATCTCATCTTGTTGTTTCTTTGGCTGAACCAAGAATATTTCTTAGACTGTCTACCATTATGTATTCAATTTCCATCATGCACAAATGCATCAAAAACTCTTTACAGGAGTAAAATTTCTTTACAAGGCAGAAAATGAAGCATCACATCCATATTTTAAGAAATGAAAAATACTGAAACAAGATTTTGTAATGCCATGATCAATATACAAAGCAACCTGTATAAGACACAAAATATTACTTCCTTGAAAAGAGAAAAAACAACCCCTGAGAAATACTATCTGCAGCAAAACCTGTGCACGAGAGAACAGCAAGCGTAATCCATTCGAATGAACAGAGCAAAGGAATGGGGCAGAGAAGCCAAGTAGTTTTCATCATTTAAAAACAAACTATGAAATTCCTTCAAAACATACTGCCTTAGGAGGCTTGAAGAAAAGGAGGAAAAATAAAAGTACTATGATTTGAGAACAACGTTGTGCTTTTAAACAGTGCCCCCTCCTGTTCAGAAATAAACAGACTTTCTTATTTGAAGCGCTACACAGATCATACAGCTACAAATGGTCACTCCCTTGTGACCTGTACATGATTTACTTTAACCAGCCAATTTTCAAAAACTTAAACCCATCTCAACCACAAAACTGTCAAAATACATTATATTTAAACTAGTTCTAAGATTACTCTCATCAGCAAAGCCAACTTGTGAGTGAGAACAGACAATTTGGTGCTCAAGAGCACTCCAAAACAGCAGGGATGCTGGGAAAAGTCCTGGAAAAACTTGCAACCCTGCAACAGCCACTTCAGGGCTGGATATATTCAATCCAAGCTGTTTGGATAAGAAACTCAGTTTGCTAATCATGACTTCCAGAACACCATAAAGGAGGCAGCATCTGGCTTACCTGCGTCTAAACTCTTCACCTACACATGATCCTGGCCTTTCTGAAAAATTACACTCTATTTCATTTTACCATCACTAACAACTTGCAACAGTCCAACATTTAGAAAGAGAATTCCATACAAATGTATTATTCCTGTATTTAAGAAACACTGCTCAATCTGGATAAGTTATAAAGTAGCATTTCTTCTAAGGAGCATGTCTTGCAGATTTTACATTCTGCTACAGTACATGCCACTTCAGCTGAACCAGTCACTTCCATGTATGTTCCCTTAACAAAAAAGCATTTCATGTAATAGAGACAGATTCTGATCTTTAAACTGAGAATTTTGAATGTTTTCATAATTTCTCACAGATTGTTTCTGCTGTTCTTAAGCATAAAACCAGGGAGGGAAGCAGGTTTGTTTTGTTAGATTAGTAAAAACAACTTCCAGCTGTTTGTTTAAAACCCCAAGAATTTCTGTTCTTTAGAGTGAAGACTCAAAAGAATTGAGACCTTTTTTGTCATGGCTATGAGTTTTTACTAAAGCTGTTGCACTTAGGTTTGCTTTTTTTTCTCCAACAGAAAACTCTCAAATCCAGCTTTAAGGTATCACAGCAGCTGGGAAATATACATTCTTAAGGAAATATTTGTTAGTGCTTCAAGGATAAAGTCTCCAAAGATTTTTAATCCATGAAGTTCATGCTCTATCATATCATACATCCCAGGAGTTTGTTCTGATACATGTCTGTACACTGGTCTCCACATACTTGAGCATGCTCTAGCCCAGTTTTTGTTTGTATTTACTGCTTTGTGCATGAGGATGGCATACAAAACCCAAGCATAGAAAGAGAGTATCTCCTCTGCTCGATTCCTACCAGCACTGCAATGTAGAAAAGGAGACACTGGAAAAAAAATGAAGGTTAGCAATAAGGTTCTGAGGAACACAATTAGCTGGAAAAGGAAGTTGGTAGGAAAACACGAGCCTGAAGCTAAAGCAGGTAAGGGAGACTTGTTTGGTGACAAACTGGAGAGAGGAAGAGTAAACTGGATGAGCTGGGCAATCATGGCTAGGAAAGAGTAGGAGGAGAGTACAGACCAAGAAGGAAGAGAAACAGATCTGACAAAAAGATCACAAGCCCCAACAAAAAGGGCACAAAGGCATCATTGTAGGTGGGATGTTGAGAACAGAAATACTAGCCTGTAGGCCACCAGAAGTGAATAGAAATGGAGGCTGAGATGAACCATACAGGAATAGCATTGCTACTGATTAGACTGGATTTCATGGTGATATTGCAACTTACAGCAAGGAGGCCAAAGAAAATAAGCAAAAAGTAAGGTGATAACACCTTTATATTTTACATACCATCCAAAGGAGAAATAAGTTTAATGCAATACATACAGCTATATTAAAGATGGCACATACTAACTATTCATGACAATATGACCAATGTGATACACTCCAAAGACAGCCCAGCCCCATCTGGCTCAACATCAAGCAGTAGGAAATAGAAATTCCTAAGCTACAGGCACACAAGAACAATATCAAAAGGTACGCACTAATTCAGCAGCTGAACCAATTCAAGGACGTGGCAAAAAACCTAATCCATATCCAGAAAGTGGCTACTATCGTTATAACCATACATGCAAAACGCAGCCAGTGGATGCTGAACCAGCCAGCAACTGGGATAAAAATGTTCTAGAAGGTGAGTGTTTAAGAAAAGACTATCAGTTAATGCTGGCAACCCGTTAGCAACTCTGAGGACTGAAGATAAATACAAACCCCGTAACTTTAAACAACTCTTGTCCCTCATAGAATAGTTAGGGTTGGAAAGGACCCTAAGATCATCTAGTTCCAACCCCCCTGCCATGGGCAGGGACACCTCA
>JANEMJ010013399.1:0-25381 GCA_024361745.1 Cacatua alba | reverse complement strand
AGCAGTGATCAGTCTCTTCCAGGTGACTCCCCACAGTTTATATACTGACCATGATGTGCTGTGGTATGGAATATCCGTTTTGCTAGTTTAGGTCAGTTGTCCTGGCTCTGCTCCTTCACAGCTTCTTGCGCACTGCCCCAATAATAGAGCATGAGAGACTGAAAAGTCCTTGATCAGGGTAAGTGCTATGTAGCAGCAACTAAAACATCGGTGTGTTATCAGCATTGTTCTCAGACTAAAGCCAAACACAGCACTGCACCAGCTACTAGGAAGAAAAATAACTCTATACCAGCTGAAACCAGGACAGATCAGTAGCCATAAACATGACTAAATATATGTGTAATTATTTAACCCAGTATGATACCAAGAGAGACTACATTTTTTGGGGATTCCCAGTAATGCAAGTTGGGCATGGATATTCTCAGACAAATAGAAAATTATTGTTGATTATTACTTAGAACCATTTTTTATACTTTTAACAATTACAGAAATATTTTATGTTTTACAGTAATTTATTATCAGATTATTTTTTTTTTTGAGTAGTTGCAAAGGGACAGAAATTAAGCCAAAATGTAATTGGTTTAGGCAAATACTTTGCTTTGTGGCAAGCTGAATTAGTTTGGATAGAGAAAGTTCTCAGTTAAGGAGAAGTCTTGTTACTTACAGTGCCTGCTATGATTTCACCGTTACAGGACAGGCAGTAAATAAAGAAGCCAAGCAGAGAGGTCTTATCATTCTCTGCCACATCCTAAACATTCCACTACTTCAGTAGCCTGTTGCCTAGGACTGAATAAGAACATGATCTACAGGAACTGTACAATCAATACAAATACCACCTGCAGAGTCATGACTGGCAAGTACTATTGATGCCATAGGCTCTAGAAACAGTGTGTGCCTAGCCCTTTCCTTTGCTATTCAGAGAGAAGATTCCACCCTGTCATATTAAGTATCCTTTTATAGGCACGAAAAATTTTGTCTTGGTGCTTATAATCTACCTGCTTTGATTTAAATTAATACTGTTGACAAATTCTATTTAAAAAATCCTATGCAAAATTGCCTTATGAGCCAGCTTTAGGGATCTGAAAATTGCTTAATGTAGCATTTAGGCACAACTGACTTTAGAATAGTCCTGTAATTGCAGGGGAGGATAGAGCCAGTCACTTCCCTGTACTAGGAGTAATGCTGTGTTTTTCCTTCCTACTAAAGCATTAGAATCAAAAAAGGAGCTAACTTAGCTGGTTGCTCCTCAGCAGTCCTGGGGCTGTTTTTACACTAATGTTTTAGCTGGGATCAGGAGTGCAGTTATGAAGCAAATATCCCCACCACTCCATTTGCTGTGCTTTGTCTAGGATCACCCAGCAGCTGCAGAACTTCATGCGCTGGATTTTTTTCTGAGAAAATAAACTGAGAGACACGTTCCAGGACCACACCTACTATTCTATGACAGGAAGTCCACCCACAGGAGCAGCCTGACATTAGTCTGCAGTAATTTAATTTAATTATGGTGTCATAGTTACATGGCATCTCTTTACCAAATACCAACGTGTGAAAGCAATGTCCTTTGCCTACTGCCTTGTTTCAGATGGCATTCTGCAGTGGTGAAAGTGGTTTAAAATCCCTTGCCCAACTGGAAAAGTAAAATCTCAGAGTCATCGTTAGATTTCGCAACTGTCCTTCCATGTAATCTTTCACTTCATCTAGAGAACACTATCCTCAACTTCCCAATTTGCAGTGTTGCAGTTATCCTTTTCTGCCTGCCCTTTAGAGTTACTGAACACATAAAATTCTATGGAAGTCAGCACATAAAATTGGTACTATCTCCTATACATTCTTTTTTATTGACACCCTGTGCTGCTTTTATTAGCTACTTTTTCTCTCACTTGGAGATTTTTTAAATCTTCCATTTTTATGTAGTTAAAAACAATGCTCTTTGACCAAGCAGTAACCAGAGAACCTAAAGTAAAGCTATTGCAAAAACAGGGCAATGATACCTACAAAGAGAGACTCTTGCATGGAATCACAAATATCAGGGGTCCTGCTTGCCACTGGTGCTCCTGCCTGCACAGGGAAGAGCATGGGTTCTGCCGTAGCTGGAAGGAAGACCAGGAGAAGAAAGGAGATACTGCACCCCAGGAGCCAAAATATGCTGTTAGATGTATGATTTTGGCTATATGATACAGATCCCTTCAATGCTTAGTTTTAAATTCTTCAAAGCCAGATTAAATGAAATTTCAAATGCTCCAAGTGGAGGGGAGATTAACTCTCTTGCTGGGTAAATGCCTCTACTATCAGGGAAAAAATGTCTCTAGTACTAAGCACTTTCAGATCAGTCTGACAAATAGGCAGAGGATAAGCATTACCTAACAAGGCAGAAATGCTCTTGTGCAGTTATTTCATGAAGAACAACAATGCTACTGAACATTTTCCAGTAAGGCAAAACTGGAGGCGGGTCAGGATATTCACAGTATACTCTGTCCTGCCTTTATGGCAATTAAATGCATCATTGAATGCTATTTCAGAAAATTTACAAGAGAGACACTTTGTGCTACATGTCCTAATGATTGTTCAAGCTTATCAATGACATAAATACAAGATCTTCACAAAATCCCTACTATAGCTTGTGTGATAGCCTAATAGCACAACAATCAAGTGGCTAAAATAAGCTTATAGCCAGATTCATTTTTCATAACAGCAAACAACATATAGATAAAAGGTTTAAACCAGTAATGACTGAACTCTATCCCCCCTTACCTCCAATTTAACCTTCCATTTTCAAGCTCCCACCTCCCTCCATTTCTGATTGACAAAGCTGAATGCAACCTCTCATAGAAATGTACTTTTTTGATCCACACTCTCTCTTCTTCTTATATGTCTGTCTTTCACCAGGCTGGGAAATCATTTTCCCTTGACCTACCTCTCCAACTCAGCAGATTCAATACTAAATTTTAATATTCTCTTGATTCTTGTACCTGCAGTATCCAGTACTAGGCTCCAGGCAGGAGCTGTTTTCTGTTTAATTATTTGGTTATCGTTTTCAAAAGACATGATACTTACAAAGATTGTATATTATTCTTGGCAACATTTTATTTCCTGTGTGTCTCCTTTTTTTTGCCTGCTCTGAGTTAACGCAATGCATTATTATATACATAATAACTTGGCCCTAAGAGGGATAGAAAAAGTCTTTTATATTAGCCTTAAAATGTTTTGAGCACATTTCAGTTCTGTATTCTTACATTGTGAGTATATATCATTCATTAATTTAATTTGTAAAGGGATTACTTCAAAGTCATCTCATTAGAGATGATCATATTACCAGATAGCCTTACATAAGACAATCTCATTAACTGTGCCTCAGGATGTCACTTCAGATATCTTTTCTTACCCCAGATGTAAATTCATTGCATGCTTTAAACTGGCTTCAAGCCTTAAACTGACAAGTATTCTGTATGGTGTGTGTTAAACATATGTTTAGTATTTTTGGTTTTGTAATTTGTAAATATCGATGTTTCCAATAATATTTTAAAGAATTTAAATGCAAGTAAGGTTTTAAAGTACTGTGTAACCATACGGTCTATCTCACATAAGACAGGTGGTTCATATTTTCAAGTGAATTTAGATGTTGTTGCTCAGACACATATCTGATACAGACTAGCTGAAACTAGTAATAGACTACTCGCATTGATTTTGAGAAGACTGAAGATTAGTCCTTCTTGTCCTGATTGTACAAAGATAACTTCTAACAAAAGAAATGACCCTCAGTTTATTGTAGGAGGAACAGATTTTATTTTTATGTATTTATCATTCTGTTTCCTATAAAAACATTAGGGTTTTATATGCAAGAAGCCAGCTGGTTATGCCTTCTGGAACAAAGAAGAACCATGTTTGGATTCAAGCTAATGGAAAAAGAAGGTTGATACAGTCATAGTGAAATACGAAGAATTCATCCACGTTCCTTGGCTATGACTTTTCTTGAGGCCTTACAAGTATTTCCGTTATCATTCAGTAAACCTGCCAATGAACTATAGAATTAAACTGTTCTGACAGTTTTTGGTGCTGACTGAATATTTGGTGTTGATCTTCCTACTTCACTGAACAGGACAGAGAAAATTTGTCAAGCAGCTGTTTCAGTTCCCTAAACCGGAGATCAAATAGACTGGCTTAATTCCCTCTTCAGTTGTTCATGCAACCCAAAAGGATGGTGCTTTTCCTCTTCCCCTGTCCCTTCTTTCCAGTGCAAACTAATAAATGCATCAAGGATGTGCTACTTATTTTGGCTAATTGCTACAGAATATCAATTTTTTTAATTGCATGAAAAATTTCTACAAGGACATACAGTACACTATAATATCACAGTTTTTGATGACCACAGGTGATTTATGCTTTACAATTTTGTTCAGGTTGTATTTATGACCTGTCTGAAAGACATGTCCAAGACCTTGGGAATATTATACAAGTGTGAGCCTTGCTTAACTGGAGGAGGAGAGTTCAGGTATGAGAAGTTGCGTACCTACCACTAGACTATCCCATAGGACTCTGAAGTGAGATCTATGATTTTAGGCTATCATATTGAATGTTTACATGCAGGCAGTAGGAGAACTGTTCAAGTGACATTCAGTCAAGTGCCCACATGATAATGATAACATATAGCTGTACTTTGTCTTTATCTCACATAAGACTTCCAATATCACAAGAATGGTGAAAAGTGCTTGAAAAGCTGTTATTGATGAAGAATGGCAGACAGAAGCACTACCCCAGCAAGACAGTCATTATAGTGGAAGGCAGAGGAAAGAAAAATTGCAGAAATGGTCTAATAGCCTGTTTGGAAAGCACAAACAGCAGCTCATTAATTTAGTTTAAGGTTTACATAAGGCAAAGCAGCATTCCAGAGTAATGCTTTCTATCAGTTCTGGTTGGCTGGGAGACACTGCTACATTCTGGAAGCTGTCTTTGTTTTATGTTTCTTATGTTTGTTATTTTGTCAGTTCTTGGCAGGGTCAAAGTAATACAACATGGCAGAATTTGAAGCTGGGATGCTGGAGCTTATCCAACCATCCCCTAGGAGCATGAGGACAAGGCTGCAGAAACTATAATTGAAGAAAGTTTTAGCCAGTGGTGCTGGTACTTAAAATTTGTAACACGTAGTCCCCAAAACTCTCTTTCTTAATTTATTTTGTGGTATGGTATTATGGATAAGAATTTTACTAAAGAATGATTCAATGGTAAGACTTTCCTTCCCTACTTTTCCTTCCATATTTCAGACAATTATGCTGATGTTAGCTCCAGCAGCATTACACTCAGAAAGACGGGTCTCAAAGAAGCAACTCTCAAGCCATCTACACTTATGTAGCTCCTAACAGCATCCTAAATCTACACTGAATGCTCAATATGCACAAAAACCCCCCAGAAGTAATTTAAGAAATCAGTTTGAAATAGTATGAAGCTGTTTAACATGTTCATTATATTCATTGCTAATTTTTGATTTTGTGTGGATTTACAGTGCTGTCTTATAAGCTTGATGCAAGAATGGCAACAGAAATGTCAATAATAGGAGAAAAGACTGTAATATGTTACTGAGCTATAGAGACAGCTGAGTGTAAAGAGGACATCCTAAAAGCAGGAATAATCAAACAGTGGTGATGGCAAATGAACTCCACAAAAGCTGTATCACTGAAAATAACACCTGTGTTCATGGGAGTAGCAGTGTGGGACTATAATTTAAAATTGTAATAGAATTCCCCTTTTTATTTTCTGTGAAAATTGTAAGATGTTATCTGCAAAATGCTAAAAATATGTGATAAATATTTCTTTAAGCCAATGACCACTATGAATCTCTACATCTGACTAGATAGAGAGGTGGAGGCAGAGACACTGGCAGTCCCTACTTATACATAGGAACACATTTTTTAATCACAGTTATTGGGGAAATATATGCTGACATTAGAAAGCAGATTAGGAATATTTGCCTCCTGATATGTGCATTTAACTTGTGCTGTAATTGTACCTTCTAATATATGCTATCTATAGCCAAATTGTGTTATGAGGGA
Organism: Cacatua alba; assembly: GCA_024361745.1. Taxonomy (NCBI): domain Eukaryota; kingdom Metazoa; phylum Chordata; class Aves; order Psittaciformes; family Cacatuidae; genus Cacatua; species Cacatua alba. The sequence goes on along the minus strand of JANEMJ010013399.1, from coordinate 19,337 downwards.
GTAAGATCGCTAGATTTTAATGTAAAATTCACTAAATTAGGCTCAGAATTACATATTCAGTTCTAGGACACAGTGCTAGAACTTTGTCTGAAATATCTGAGAAAGTCTGAATGTCGAGTTGGATGGTATAGGAAATGAAAATGTCATTACTTTAGAGAAATAATGGAGATTTCTATAAAGATCTTGAAATAAATTTTACAAGAAAAATGCAGTTAAGCTTAATTATGGTACTGTTAATGATGAGTGTTACATCAAAAAGATTAGGGTCAGGAAGCCGGTATTCTTACTGAGCTGTGTTAGGGGTAGAGGCTTTTAGCCCTTTTGATGAGTTGGTTATACTCTTGAAGAAAAAATGACTCTTGAGCTAGAAGAAGAAAAAGCCCTTAAGACTTATCAGAGGAGCTGTGCAGACGCACAGTGAAGTGTAAGCCACTTCATGAAACGTAGCATGTGTGTTATGGGGAAGTACCATCAAGGCGGACATCCAAGGACCAAAGGGTACATTTTTGTTACTCTGTTGCTTGTCAACCCAGTAGAGCTGTTCCTTCTACTACTGTACTGCCGAATGTGTTGAGTAATATATATTGACACTGGCCTTTTATATCCTGATAAAGGATATAAATTTTTTGATTCTTTTACCTAAAAGAACTGAAGTTAGGAGTCAGTCCTGTCATTCACTCTCTCTAACTGAGAATACCATTGCTGAAATCATTTTACACATTAGGACAATGCCAGAAATTGCTCTGTTTTACTCAATTGTTACTCTAGAAAATGGAATTTTCTAGTTCACTAAACTAAAAATATGTCTAAATGAACACATAAATTTATTCAGTAATTTTTTGGGACTGGGTAGTATTATTGTAAAAACATTGTTTGCTTAAGGGTTCTGATGAGATAGTCTTTTAGCTACATTTCCTATTTTTTAGCCCAGAGTTGTGCAGTAATTACAGTATATCAACATCTGAAGAACAGGCTGGGAGCAATTGCAGTTTTCCCTGTGGACTTGATAAAAAATTGAGAATCACTATCCAAAAAACTATGTTACCTTTCTTTACATCTACAGAATTTTCCTATCTATCCAAAATGTCAAAAGGAAATACCTTTGGATTTGTTTCTACTGCTTTTAATAATTTAAATCTCAGAAATATTTTTATAAATAAAACAAAAACTAGCAGAGTACTGAAACTTTAATGTTATCGTACAGTGAGCTCAGTCTAACATACTCTGTTTACACTGCTCTGCAGAAATTTTTATCTTACTGTGTTTCTTCTTGGGCAGTAGGGCGAACAAGGCAAAGAGAGCTTCTTCAGAAGCTAGTCTTCTGCCCAGTCTTAAACTTCTTCTCAGGTTTTCCCCAGTTTACTTATGCCTTTATGTCTATTGTCAGGAGACTGTGGCTTTGTTTTCCTCATCAGCTTTCAATGTGCTGCATGGATTGGAATCCTATGCATTTCTCTTTTTGCTCCATGACCAAACCTAGTAAGTGTTTTTTTCCATGGTAACTAACAGTCTAACATCTGTCCTCATATTTCCATAAGTGTGACTTTGATCACTCATTTAGCATTTAATTTCCTTTGTAGGCTCTACAAATCAAAAGCCATATTTTTGCTTATACATCAGCAATGACATCTTTTTGTTCTCATGCATGTTCATAATTGTCTGGATTGGCAAATTTTGATTGACTGAAATAGCATGGCCTGCTTTATTTATTTATGTTTCCCCACTTTCAATTCTTCATTCTTATTTTCTATCACTAGACTTCAGAACTATTCAACACTTCATGTGTTATTGGTCGACTGCAATATTGATTCTTTATCTTTTTAATTCAGTTATTTTCTGGTCAACTGAATTAGAGAAAAAGGAATTGTCAAATCTTGAACTGTCATCACCAGATGCTTATCACAACCTAACGTTTAAAATTTTGAATTATATATAAATCAACATTTTTCCACTGAGATTAGAGCTCTATCCTGGGTCCATAGATTAAAAATAAAATAAAATTAATAAAACCCTATTTTATGAAAGTGGATCAAAGCAAAGGAATTTTCTGGTCTTTTCTATTTTCATGTACTCCAAAACAGTCTAATGAACCAAGGACTACTGAATCATTGTGACTAATAAGACTGCTTTGTCTTTTGCATCTTGTTCATAGTGTCTTTTTAATATTTTTTTTTTATCAATCCCCAAATTTACTCACAAATTATTCTGTTTGGGGGTTCTATTAATTTGTGAAATGTATTATATATTTGCAAGAGGAAATGCTTCTGCCACTGGTAACACATTCCAACAGAAACAAAATGTCAGGTCCAGATGCTGTAGTAAGAAATCTAATGTTTTAATCTCTTTTAGCATGTTGCTAAATCTTTCAGGCAAAAATTCTCATCTTTACAGCATTGTTCTGAAGCAAGGAAGGTAAAACTGTGTTGCAGATGGAATTCTTGTGAGAGAATCTAAAATGATGAAAAAATTCTGCAGATTGTCATCAGCTTATCTGTCCTATAGCACAGGACTGCTGCTTTAGTTGAAATAAACGTCTCGTAAAGCTATTGGTTTTCATGATAGATTTCATCCTTTTATATACCACACATTCTTTCTGTGATCTTGGTCACCTGTATCAGTTTTACAGCACTGAAAATGGTGCATTTTACAGACAGGTATATGCAATTTTTGCCTGTGCCATCAATTTCTGATCTCTACATATTCCCACATATGCAGACACAGTTGCGGTTAGCAAGGCAAAATATGTATTAGTGATACATTCTCATCTACATTTTCTTCTGCAGAAGTTGAGTTGTTTCATTTTGATACTCACAAAGGTTATGTGGAGAAAGAATAAAAATTATTTTAAAAATACTGATTTAAGTTGTGCTAAAGTATAAGCAATAGGATGGTCTGTCGTGGCTAATGTAAAACTTACTGAAAAAATTTTCTTTTCCCTTATTCTAGTATTTCTCAGCTACAAATTGATTTTTTCAGAGACTGCTTAGGTTTCTGTTTATATTTGCATTTGATAATATATTATTATTTAGTATATAGTGCTTGAGAGTATATTGAGCACAGGTGTTTTATTGCTTTACCTATATATTTCTTTAAACTTTGTTTACATGTAAATGTTCTAGTATGCAAAGTTCACCTCAGAGATAACGAAATACAAAAAGGGGAATATACTACTTTTAAATAGTATTTTTACCCTTTGTTAAAGTTCCCTAGTCCCATGACTACATAGTTTTCATTATGCTACTTTAATATTTGCCCAAATACTGATTAATATAGTGTTTGAGGATGGTTTTTTTTTAGAGTAGTGGAATAAAAACCCCATCTTTTAGCAAAATCAATCAGTAGGAGAACTTACCTAGATAATTTTACACACAGTATTATTATCATGGTGTTTCTCAATGTAGATTTTGAAGGAAGCAGTTTGAAAGGAGATAACTGCAATATTCCTTACAAATATTACTCTTGAGTTATGCTTCAACATAGTTATGTGGGAACTAGAGAATGAATTGTTCTTTTGAAGAGTTTTTTGAAATAATTCAGCATATTTTAAAAGGATGCATCTTGATGAGCTAACAAACTAGTGTTATCTCTCCTTTAACATTATAGTGTCACTATAATGTATAAGGCTTCTGCTTCTGTATTCTACTATAACTACTATTACTTAGATAACAATGCATTCTTAACTCACATTCCTACATTATGATTTTGTGGTTTTTTCTTCTCTTCAAAAGAAATGGAGGGTAGTTTATAACAGCTGTATTCTTTAGATTTCACCCCCCACTGAAAATGGGAAGGTTTGTTTAAATCAGCCTCGACCATTCACAAAATAAACTTTTTTAAATTTTTTTTTCCCTTTGGGATACTTTATAAACACCATCTGCAGATATTTCAAAAAATTAATACTTCACTGGAGTTACAGTATGTGTTATTACTGAATTGTTTGATTGATGAGAATCATAGATTTAATTCTTTTAGTGACAGCAATATTGTAGATATAATCCACTGAAGACACTTACTTACATGTGAGTATGATTTTCTTATAGTTTGTTGTGGTTCAAGCCCAGATAGCAGCTTAGTATCACACAGCTTCTCACTTAATCCCCCCTTCTGCCTCACCAGTGGGATGGGGAGGAGAATTGAAATAAAGGTAGAAGATGCAGGTTGAAATAAGAGCAGTTCAATAATGGACATAAAGTAAAATATAATAATTACAATAACAATGAAAACAATGAGAATAGAGAGAGGAATAAAACAAATAAGCAAACAAACAAACAAACAAACAGAAGGCCCACTGTCCACCTCATCCCCAAGCAGCAATTGGCCCCTTCCAACCAACTCCCCCAGGTTATATTCTAGGTATGACGTGCTGTGGTATGGAATACCCCTCTGGCTAGTTTGTGTCAGTTTTCCTGGCTCTGCTCCCTCTCAGCTTCTTGTGCACTGCGCCACTGGTAGAGCAAGAGGGGTCGAAAAATCCTTGATCAGGGTAAGTGCTACTTAACAACAACTAAAACACTGGTATGTTAGCATTATTTTCAGACTAAAGCCAAAACACAGCACTGTACCAGCTACTAGGAAGAAAATTAACTCTAATGCAGCCAAAACCAGGATAAGTTCTGTGCAGTAGTTAGGACTGACTGTAGTTTTTTATGTACATTATGTTTATGAATACAAAACTACTTGAATACTCCAAATTTTCCTAAATGATACAAGCGTGAACAAAAACATCACCCTGAAAACCATTCACACTCTCAAGAGACTTTTTAATTAACAATCACATCTGTGCAATAATACTATATTTTGCAAAGTTAGCAGCAATCTAAACCATATTATTAAATTTTGAAAAGAGTACAAATCTCAGTAGACCTGTTCAACAGTTCAGAACTAGTGTGGGACGATACCTCTGGCCTCCAGAGTCTGGTTTAGAAATAGCTAAATTTTCCATAATGATGTCATTAAATATTTAATAGTATAATATTTTGAACACCTTTCCAACGTAAATGACATTAAAATTTAACCTGTTTAAACTGTTAAAGGTTACCTGAGAAAATTCCATTAGAATACACTTTCAAAGCCAATTAAAGATGCATTGATATTAAAAGATGGCTTTTATGAAGAAATGGAATTAATGTAAACAATAAAAAATGAAGATCAAAATGAACAGGTAGATTTTTTCTGAAGTATTTCATAAGGTTATGGGGTAAAATTCTGAAACATATTTTATTTTGTAACACAGTACTGTTGATCCTATGCAACCTGATCAAAGTCTAGGTACAATTCCAGTCCAATCACTTTATTAGATGATAGTAAAAGTTGTAAATATTCATCAAGGTATGAAGAAACATTGTCATCTTAAAGGAAAAATTCATTATATGGAAAAAGGTCCTAAAATATTACAGAAAATTAAAGCTTTAAGTATAAAAGAAAATACTTTTTCTTATGTTCTGGCCATAAATTATCCCCTTGTTTCTGCTTGCTACCAACAGATATTTTAAAGGAACCCTGTGACTACAGCTTTGATTTTGTCTTCATTGTTTTATGCCAACTATTTTTGCCTCTCCATCAAGGAAACAGCCCATAAAAATGCACTGAGACATTATTGGAGTAGCAATTCCTTCACTATTAGCAGAGTGGGGAAAAAGCATCTCATGGAACTAGTATCCGGCTTTGCTGGGTTGGCATCTGATTATCATCACCAGCATCTCCATATGATGGTATAGTATTTCACAGAATGGACAGAAAAAAATTACAAGTCACACATAAGCAATGAGAAAGTAACATAACCATTCAATCACAAGAAACTGAAGGCAGCATTTTGACTTGGTGTAGCCAACATTCTTGAGGACTTTAAACAACTGCATCAGTTTGCAAATGCTGAGCTCAAACACTTTATGTTTCATTTCAAGTTAAAAAGCAGAAATCTTCTGTTAGAATGCCTTCTTTTTTTAGGGTTTTGCCCATGGAGAAGAAATAGAAATGCCGAACAACTGACTATGTTTTGTTTATTATTTGAAATGTGGTAGTGTGCATTGCTAGCCTGACTTTTAAGCTGATAGTGGTCGATAAAGGCAGCACCAAAAGCAATCCTTTGTGATATTTCTGTTCAGTAAGATTTTCGGTCTACAGCTCTCATTCTCCAAATGTTTCTGTATAATTCAATCTAAATAATTGTATTGACTTTAATGGGGTTGTTCATGCATACAATTGGCAGAACTGGGATTTATGTTTAAATCTGTAATGTAGCCCAGGATTCTTGATGTTAGGTGTTATATGCTATAGTGAATGTTATAGTCATTCCTCTGAGAGCAAAACACTGTATGATATATTCATTTTCATTTTAAAGTCTAACAAAAATAAAGCGTGAAAAGAATCACAGACCATGTATCACACTGACTGTGGTACCAAATTACTCCATTTTTGAAGTTCAGATAAAATTATTCAATTTAATTGGAAAATTGGTCACAACTTTGAATTATCTGCTGTTGCCCTTATTTTAACAGAAGGGGAGCAAGGGGAGGAAAAAAGTTGTGAGACTTGCATCTACTAAAAAAACATACAGTTCAGCTTAAATCCATTCACCATAGTTCCTTGTATGAAAATGTGTGGTCACTAATTTAGAATGGATGTCAGAGACTGTGATGAAGTTCATAGCTACTAATGATGAAAGGCTAGTACTAATACTGAGTTTACAACTGCTTAGTACATGGTGACGTGACAAAGCACTGAAGGAATCTGTTCATGTATGTGGCTTTTTAAGATCATCTTCTCTGAGAATATCTAGCATCATAGCAGTTTTGATTTTTAACTAAAACATTATTTTGTTTTCCTTTCATATATTTTAACTTGATGAAATGGCAAATATTCCTATAATTCCTTGTTTGTTTTGAGCATCTAACACAGTTAAAGTGCATGAGAAATTTGAATTATTTCAAATAGTAAAATGATAAAACCTTTCCTGCCATTAATAGAACATCTTCCTATGAGCTCTTGCCTGTTCTCCTTAGTTTTGCTTTTGCTAAGGATGTGCATTCTTTCCTGTGGAAAGGACTCCCTTTCCATAGGGAATCAACAGTTCTCTATGGATAATTTTGTCTGTTTTGCGATTTATTTCTGAAATAGAAGGCAAGAAGTAGAAGTGTTAAAACAGATTTTGATTATGAGCAGTCTCTAGATTTTTAGAAAATAATAATTTCCACACTAAATAAAATTTCATGTCACTCTCCACCATCATAAAGTTCCTCTACTTTTCATTTATTTATTTTCTGACTGAAAATCACCTTTCTGTAGCTTTTTTCTCCTTGAAGTATATTACTGTTTCTTAATGGATACTTTCTCTTCTGTACCCTCTTATTTCCATGATATTTTATTCATTCACTTCAGACTTTCCAGAAATAACTATACTTAAGACAAAACTTAAAAAGTGATAGTACAGTTTAAGTAGAGTTCAAAGCAAGCAGTACTGTCAAAATTCAGGCTTTCAACTGGATTCCAACTTGGAGCAAGAATATGAAGAATCTAGTCTGTTCTCCCTAAAGTAATATTTTAATCATTATTGAAGTAATCATTTACTCTGCTAGGGCCTGATTCTTCAGAAGTTATTGATTGTGATAAGTACTCCTCATGACAGTCTCTGCCAGCTTTAGTGTTTAGCTTAAGAGCTTGCTTCTAGCTGTAACTCCTTCCATTCCCCTCTTCTTCATGCTTTATTTACAGAAATATTTTAATCTGTATGCACAGTCACTATCTTCACATCTAACTTTTCACATATATTTCTTATGAGTCATTTTACATTATCCAATCTGGTCTTCTTATTTTTATTTTATTTTATATTTTATTTTGTTTTGTTTTTTGTATTTTGTTTTATTTTTTTATTAATACAAATGTTTTGCATTGTCCAAAGTTAACATTTACTTTAAACTGAATTTTAAGACAGTAAAAAGAATTGAACTCTTCTTTCATTAAGTAAACTCTTTTGTATTTCTAACTCTTTTGTATTTCTGGTATTAATAATTTATTAGATAACATGTCATATTTTAGTCCACAAGAAACATAAGGAGTTTTACACTGGGGATCAGCATGGGTCCTGCCTAAGGGAAACTTGATTATTTGAACAAGACAGAAGACCTATTGATTTAATTATCAGGACTCCAACAATTTCTCTACAGCATGATATGGAAACATTGTTTGAAGCTCAACATTAAACTGAACACTAATCCTAGAATAAACCAGCAGGCACAGGAAAAAATTATGCAGGGTTTTAATTACCTCGTCAGTTACGTAAGTACAGTGCTATTCACTTCAGCAGGTCATATATGTAGAAATAGGTGACGTAATTTTGATTTTTCATTGTACAGCTATTTTTAACATTGAATTAAGCTTTTGCAGAAAAAAGACCTTTGACTTAGCGTTTCTAATATTAATATATACTAATATTTGACTTAGGATTTCTCCTACTCTCCTGATTAGGAGAAAATATTTGTGACATTTTGCAATGGTTTGCCAACCTTGCTGAGAACTAAAATATTTGAAAGTACAGTTTAACTTCAGTCATATTTTATTATTTTCAATATTTAATTCAGGACAGATCCCTTCATTTTCTAGAGAGTAGCAGAAGGTATATATTCATATGCGTAAGTCTCCCACTCTGAGAATTAATAGCATTATCCATTATTACTCTTCCCCGAGCCTCTGATATTCTTATAGCTACTATTTTTTACAGCTCTAAACCAGACATGGTTCTCATGGGACTAACCAAATCTCAAATGACAGTATTCAGGATCCTTTGCAGATGGTGGTGGAAGGTGTCTATACCTTCTGTCTCTTCTGTTTCTTTTTAGCCCTGAGGTTAGAATGATGAAAATAAGGAGAACTGGGGTTGTAGACTTAATAATTATTATATGTAGGTAACTTTATCATGCCACATTGCGGGGTTACTAGAACAAGACTGTACTTAATTTGTCTTTTTAATATCACTTGATTTACAGATTCTACTACAGTAGTTTTGCTTTTTATTCCTGAATCTGGGAGAAGATGAATACTCAGATGTAAATAAAGATACTGATTTCTTCTTTCAAACAACTCAATGATTTGCTCTTTATGAATGGAATTCTACACATGCACAAATGTTTTCTTAAACCATTGATTAACACATGCTGCTTTTAATAACTGCTTCTTCATATTGCAACTTGTTAATTCATAAACTGATTCATTTATTGTAGTACAATGGGACCACAGTGGTCATATAATCTCTGGAAAAAACAGAATGATACACACCATCAATCTCAAGACTTCGCTTCTTGTGTTGGAATTCAGTGCCCACCAAGCTTCTGTATAAAAATGGTTCAGACCTTTTTCATCAGATCTAGGCACTATCGTTAGTGTCACAGGCAGTAAATTACACAGTCTGCTATCAGATTGAGTAATGGATGTTTTGTTAAACCATCTGGCAAGCTTCTATTACAAAGAAGCTGCTTTTTTTCAGATGGAAAAGCCTTTCAAAAAAGTCCATCCACCACAGCTGAGCTCACTGCTACTTGAGTTCCTAATTGTTGTATACTTACTGTTTTCACATTTTTATATTTATTACTGTTCCTAGACCCAGTAACTGTAGTTTATATCTTTTGAACACACTTCTTTGTATATGCTCTTAAAGACTGATTTTTTTTGAGTAAAGGAGAGGGCATTAGGAAAGACAAGTAACTTCAAAAATATTTTTTATTATCTTGTAAAGAATTTTTGGTGTAGGTAAACAGTTTCATGTGGATAGCTATAACAAGACATGACTTAGTTTCTTTTCCTCTGTCAGTGATCAGCTTGCTGAGTCAGTGTGGCTTTGAAATGCAAGCACTCTAATGCACTAAGAAGAGACATCAACCAGGAAGACACTATTTTGTGCAAATTTGTGTTTATTTTTAAAATATCTCCGCACCCCTTAAGTTCATCATCAAATCCCTTAATATGTTTTCCTTCTTTCACTTTTTTTAAAAGTAATAAGACCTAATTTTCTAACTATTTGGGTAATAATAGGTCATCTCCAGTATTATGTATCTGAAAACCTCTACACTGTAAATATATCTATCTTCATGCATTTCATAAAAGCTTATTCTGACAATTCAGTAGCTTCTTGAAAAGAAAAGTTATTTCAGGCCAGAAGAAATCAAGACTAAGGAAGAAACAGAGAGAGAATTTGTTTCTTCTAAACTATGGCTCCAAGCACGGGCTTTAAGTAAAAACTTCTAACCCTGAGACACACACAGAATCTGGTGCTTTGGTTGCCTTGAAGATACAAAGGGACAAAAATCTATGAGAAGAAACAATCCGAGATCTTAAAAGTGAAGAGGAGACAAGGCACATTGCATCTACCATGATACAACTGTCTAAAACTTGGACTTTTGTTTATTAGATTATTATTTATTAATGAATACAACATCTTGGCTATGCCATACACTGTAAATGTGCTATTTATAAGATATTACAAAATAGCTTCTTTCTTAGATTACATGACATCTGCTAGAGCAGCAGAAGACTGTCTGGCAATGTCTTTCGGAATTCATTCATACAAGCACATATCTTTGTGCTTCCTGACTTTCCAACTGTAATTGTGATCAAAAGTGCTATGAAATGATGGTCAGATAACCATCAAAACAGTTATCTAAGCCAGCAGTTCCTATATTATCTTTACGTTTGAATAGTGGCACCTTTGGGGATTTCCTGTTAAAGATTGCTTAGGAACAGACATTACCAGAAAAGGTAAACAATGACATTTCACCTCTGTATATGAGCTGTGTTTTTAGCTGCTATATGCAGCTACATGTGCACAAGATACCTACAAATCCAAGTTTTATACTGCCTAGATCTACCAAACTCCTATGCTTTTACGCCTATTCAAGAAAACCTGCCTGAAGTTTGTCAAGGATAAGGTACACAGTCTGAAAATGAGTATTAGTGCTTTAGGAAGCTGTGTAAAACTTTGGTATGGTCTAAAATATGGAATTCTAACCACAGAAGAATTCTTCCCCGTAAATTTTATATATTTGCATTAAATATGTTCTACTGGCTGAAAAACTTCCCGTACTGCTATGCTACCACACTGTTACAAATAATAACGCATGAAATTCCCAGTGACTGTACACAGTGGGTGACAGCACAGATTGAACATTTACCACAGAAAAAAACCCTTTTTTTTTTTTTTATTCTGAGTATATGAAATGTAGTTAAGCCTGCTAAAAGAAGGAAACAGAATAGGTATTTCTATTAACAATACATACTGTCTTCTTGTGTTATAATGCAGAATTGTCACAGCACTATATTTCTAGTGGAACAGATATTTTAATGGGGATTCTTGCATTAGGCAACCAACATTTATTAGTTTGCCAATGCCAAAACCACCTAGTTCCAAAAACTTTTTGAATCCCTTCTGTGCCACAGCATTCAGTACCTCTGTCTCTACATGTGCTACTTAAACATTGTCTGAATTTTGTCAAGACAAAGGTTGCTAACAAAGTTAAAATATAACGTGCACTTCCTAGTGTGTCTTTTAAGCAATGTATAATTTCATGTGTTTCATGGTGGTGGTTGTGGAAGATTCTTTTAGCATAGAATAAAAAGTATTTACTTTCCATTACTGCAATACAATTCTATATTTCCTTAGTAGCAGAATACATTACATTTCAGCTTCAGCAATTTCACTTTATCTCTGAATTGTCATGGTTGCTACCATATTGTTTGTTTTGGTTTTGTTTTGTTTGGTTGGTTTTTTTTAATAGGAACACAGAAAAAGAAAAGCAGGAATAGTGATTGGGTCAGGTGGAAAGATGGAGAAATTCCATCTGCGAGCAGTTACATGTGTTTGGAAAGAAAAGAATCAAAATACTGATAGCTATAAGTAAGGTACAGTACAGAGCTGGAAGCCCAAAAAGTTTATGCAGCCTCCTTGCTGAGAGAAGAATACAGCAGAAAGACAAGCCTCAGTTATGACAGAAAGAAAAGAGCTTAAGAATGAGTGAGGATTCTGGAGAGTTTTTTGAAACTCAGAAAGTTAACAAATTAACCAAATCCAGGCCATGAAAAAAGGACCTACCTGGAAGGATACAGCTTTAAACTCTTTTATTCCTGTTTTGTCTTTCCAAATTATTTCAAACTAACTTTTGATTTTTTTAAATGTTTACTACAGAAAAATGTTCTCACAGCTCTGGCCATTCCAAGGGACGTCTAGTCTTTCATTACCATAAAGGACTGATATCTATGTTGATGCTCATGATGTTGTATCTTGTCTCATTTGCAAATCAGTAATTAGCAGCAGGCACGTTTCCCTTGCTGTTTTTGCTTGAAGTATGTTTGTCATTTATGTTTATTTAAAATGAAAACTTGTTATAGGGACAGTTTTCATGCTAAGAGCTGATTGTTACCTCAATAATTATGAATTGATAGTGTAGTTTTAGCACATTAACAGCTTAATAATATTTGAATAACTCTCAAGAAGTATCCACATAGCTGGAAAGACACTGTAGTAATTGCAATATTATCTACACGAAGAAGAAAAGGTCAAAGTTTCTTCTTGGATAAGTTGGGATCTATGATCCTAGAGCAAAGTGTTCGTATTTGAATAGATCACCAGACATCATTATACAAAGCTATAACTATACTAAAAGAACAAAACCAGCAATACCTTTCCTGCTATGGTTTTCAGCCTAAAATTATCTCCTTTAAATGGAACCTGACATAGAGGACATTTTGAACATACACCAAACCAAAACCTTATATTCTGCATATGGCAAGCATGAACAGTTTGTTAACAAGGTACAAAAAAAAGAAAGAAAAGAAATATTTTCAAATTAAGTCTTGGTGTGAGAAGATGAAGAGTAGGTTCCTTTTTTTTTTGTGTGTGTGTGTGTGTTTTAGGTTTGGCTATTATCTATTTTGTAAATTTACACTTTTTACTGTTTTTCGTGTAGCATTCTTAAAGTAGCATGAAGGAACACTTTCCAAACACTATACCTATATGTTATTTGGGTGGGGGAGGAATACGTAATAGGCAATAGTATAACACTCATCTCAGGGGCATGGACAAATGTAAAGCCATACCCATAAGATAAGAAAGTACCTTTTGGCCACCTTTAGCCAGGAAATTTTCTTAAAATAAAAATGCAAAGAGCATAAATACTAAACAAATTTGGAAAAATAAGTTTTTGGTCCATTTTTGGCTTTTAAAATCATAGAATCATAGAATGGTTTGGATTGGAAATGACCTTATAATCATCTAGTTCCTGCTGTGGGCAGGGACACCTCACACTAGACCATGTCACCCAAGATTCCGTCCAACCTGGCCTTGAACACTGCCAGGGATGGAGCATTTACCACTTTTTTGGGCAACCTGTTCCAGCGCCTCACCACCCTCACAGTAAAGAACTTCTTCCTTATATCTAACCTGAACTTCCCCTGGTTTAGTTTAAACCCATTGCCACTTGTCTTATTACTACAGTCCCTCATGAAAGTCCCTCTCTAGTATCCTTGTAGACCCCCTTCAGATAATATTTATTACATTTATATAATTATTTATTACAGTTGCTGTAACTACAAGAGTAAAAGCTAAATTAGGCAGCATCTGTTTATCTTTAGTGCACTTCTCTGGTTTCTTTTTCTCTGTTTTGACCTTTATTCACAAAATGTCTCTCTTTTCATATATCTGTGTGTCTTTGTATGCATATGCACATAGTCAGGAACATTAATGTGTGTTATTTCTAATAAAAAGGCAGATTGTATATTTTGCAAGTACATAGCAGTATGGCAAATCTCCTCTAGGATTTTCTCCTCCTAGAAACATATTCCCTAGTTGCAATAGATTCTGGAAATATGATAGAACAAACAATACAGTAGTTCATGATCTTTATTTTCTTCTCCCAAAAGCACATTTTAAACTTATATTCTGTTTCTCTTGAAATACTCTACTACTTTAACAAAACATATAATGCACAATAACCTTGAAAAAAAGTGACAAAAGTCACATTGTGATTTGAAAGTAGAGCACTTAAATCATTAGTAAATCAAAGACTTCATCTCTTCCTGTCTCTAATTTCATCCTGGTACTTTATAGTCAGAGGAAGTTGAAACTCTTCTGATTCATTCATTTACCTATTGTAAGAAGAAAAGTCCAATAAAATATAATAGAAGTATCTTTTAAATGAAAGATTTTTTATTTAGGAAAAAAAAAAGTTTAAATAAATACAGTGTACCATTTAAGATAGAAGAAACAGAAAAACAAGTGGAAATACTTCCAAGGGAATGAAGAACCAGATTTTGCAAAAGAGGATATCATCTGAGATTAGCATCTAGCAACATTTTTAAATTAATCACTTGAGTCTGGGAAGTTCAGCACTGCACCAGCTCACTCTCGGTTATCCATTTACTAGTAAAGAATCTCTACATCCAGGTTAGGTTTCCAAATGCCCTGGACCATTCATACAGATTGCCGTGAGTCCTCACAATGCAATTCTTATTCAAAGCTGTGCCTTAAATGCCTAAGCTATCTTATCTGGAAATATGAACAGGTGTTAGGTAGAGGAGGCTTTCAATTTTACTTTTCTGTGGCTGACTTTATTGACTTGCAAGAAGTAGATTTTAGATTAGCTCAGAATTCATACAGTTTCATGGGGTTTGATGTAAACTTCTTCCTTCAATAGGAAGGCAGAAAGTCACTGTTTTGTTTTGAAGATTATGAGCCTTGGTAGTGCAACTTACCCTTTTGCAGAAGCTGATGTTAGGCCCTTCTCACACACACTTCAGTTCCCTTCTCTGTGTCAGAATGTTAAAAAGGAGTCTGCCATTTCCTAGGAGGTTACCTTATGATTAGGCTTCAGGTGATTTTGCTCTCAAAGCTGTGCCACTGTGTAGAAATAATTTAAGACTTATCAGACCATAAGTTTCTAGCTCAGTGAGTAGGGCACTTACCTGGGAGAAGACTTAGATTTGGATTTCTCCCCGAAGCTTGTTTTTGTGATTTTTCATCAAATAAATGTTTGACAAAAAACCTGAAATGCACTTGTTTGAATGATCAAAAGCTGAGAGTCTTACAATGAGGCCAAGAGCCCCTCTGCTAGACTAAGGCAGGTTAGCGAGGGTCCCAGCTGCTGAGCAGCTGAAGGCGTTGCAGCTGGGGAGATGGCAGCTGTTAGTCTGTATTGTCTAAATGTGAGGAAAATGGTGAAGTTTTCTTCTATCAGGTTAAATTCTCTAATCAGTATTTTGTGTCAAGAAGATGGCACCTACATAGTTTCTCCTAGGTTTTTTTTTGGTTGGTTGGTTGGGTTTTTTAAAATATGAGTATCTTTAGCTGCATATTTTGTCCAGAGCTTAGCACTTTTAGAATGTTGTAGCTGTTCTCAGATCAGGCTAACTGTTCAAACTTTCAAAGGGAAAGAAAGAAGAGTGCCTTGAAAATGCCAGGTTTCCAAAATCTGTGCTTTCAAGACAGAGAAGAGATCATTGCGTAATCTCTCTGAGAAACATTATGAGATAAAGCTTAAACTACAGATCTGGTAGACCTGTAGACTTTAAAGTTTTCCTATTTAAGTACTTTTAACATACCAAACTAACTTCTGTGGGTATAGCACTACTTACCTAATTCCCTTCACTTCAACAATATTCAAAGGCTCATAAGAGAGCAACAATTTGTCCCAACTGCAAGTGTTTCTTATAATTCAATGAAGACAGTAACTACTTCTTGAAACCAGTGTGGTAATCAGTAGCAGTGGTATGCTGACATTATTTTGTAAATTATTTTGTTATTTATATCTAAATAAGTAATATGACTACAATTATTTGCAATTAAAAAAGAATCATAATATTTGAATAATTTTCCACTTAGACTATTCAATAACCATAGCTGAACACAGCCCACATCTGGAGAATGCAATGGCTTCCTTCCCAGCTACACCTGAGTTTCCCTATAGGACAGAAGATGAAACAATCAGCAATGCCTTGAGGCATTAACATGGAGTCAGGACATACTAAAGATGCACTCCAGAAACAGTCAAGGAACCTTGGATACCATTATGTATTAAAAGTTTGTTCTAAACTTTGGATACCATTATGTATAAAAAGCTTATTCTAAACCATTTTAGAAACCTTACTGCCAAATGTTTCTCAGAAAAATTCACAAGCTGCTATTTAGAAACAGCACTTATGAGAAAAATCTTACTTGTTGATCTAATATCATTGTGCCTGGGAAATAAATAACTAGGTGAAAGAAAAATCTGAGAAGCAGAAAGTAGTTCATTTTGCACTAAATTAGAAAGAATATGTATTTCTCCATGATGAAGAGAGATAGGTCTTATGTGCAGCATAATCTTAGCTATAAATAAATAAAAGTGGAAAACTTGGAAACTGATGTAATAAAAGTGTTTTGTTACCATAAATTTTTAGGTAAGTCCCATTTTAATTTTTTTTCCTTATTTGTAACCACCAATAAGAAACAGTTACTATGCCTATTGTAATTAGTCGTTATTTTATACACAATGTTCTTGGCCCAAAGTTACCAGTAGTGTAAAGATTTTGGTTATTAAGATGAAGTTCATAAAAACAATCTTCTTCCATCTGGAGAGTTTTAAAGCAAACAGCCAAGTGTGAGATGTGAAATCATGATTTGGGAAGTGTGAAGACTACAGTAGACTTTACAGGAAGAGTTAAAATGCTGCTACTGTACTTCAGCATTTTATAGTTTCTGCAACAAGTACAGAAATTAGGGTAGCCCATGCTCTGGACACTCCAACAGTTTCAGTCTGTCTTCAGACTGAAGGAGGTCAACAAAACAGATCTTTCTGCACTCCAGAAATTGATCACTGCAATTATTTCATGACAAGGCTTTGGGTCAGGTACCTCTAGGCACAGTATGGACTTAAAGTGTTAATTCATAGTAAAAAACCTGCTATTTTGATTGTTTTGGGGTTTTTTTAAATGTATGGCAAGCTGTCTAAAGTTGGAATCCCCAGAATAAAGGCACTTGAAATCACACACACAAACTCTAAAGCATAGAGGACTCTTCAGTACAGTACTTTCGAAAAAAGTAGCAATATATTTGTTTTTTTGGTTTTTTTTACTTCTAATGAAAATGCTTATCTCCCCCATATCTGTCTAGCTATTAAAGACACACTTCAACAGCACTAAGCATAAAGAACTGTAATTAGAACTATCAGTGATGTCTCAGTTTGCCTTTTCATTTCCAAGCCTACGCAAACCTTCCACCATAGAGCAGTGCTCGGGTCAGGAGCTGAGTGATACATATCTGAATGAGAAAAAAATATTTTGTATTGTAACACCTCTTTTCCCTGTGGAATACTGTGCCATGGAAGAGTCACTGTATAGCTGGTTATCTTTCTATAACTTTTTATGAAATTGCATGTAGTGTTATAAGAACACATTAACATCTGATATGAAATTTATCTACATTTTCAAAAAGTATTTCTTGAGATATGAACATACCTATTTTTAATCATCTTTTATAAGCTCTTTTATTGTAACTTTTGAGACAAAAGTGCAACCAGTGTGTGACAATTCTAGATTCAGATTCAAATTAATATTTTGTGATAATTTAAAGGAAAAGTTACGTAGAAGCAATCTTAACTTGTCAGCTTGAAACAACTGGTCTCCATTGAAGTATTTCTTTTGAAACAATTGTCTCCAACAAAATTTTTTCTTTTTTGTCAGGAAAAAGCAATTTAACTGTTTCTACTTTAAAAAGTCTATAAAAATACATATAAATAAATATTAAATAGCCTTATTTTTTAAAAGAAACAGCTAATTTTCAATAAGAATGAAAAATGTTCATTGTAATACAATTTTATTACCTGGTAAACAAGCAACAAAATAAAGCCCAAAAGCACTAACCAGGAAACATGATAAATAATCTTTTATTTTTTTTTTTAAGTTCCATTCTTATTATTTACAGGGGTCTGGGGGAATTTTGGAGATTTTGTCCAGGTTTGGTTTTTGGTTTTTTTTTTTTAATCCTGTGGAAAGCAGGCTGTAAGCAACCCAAGTAGGAAAAAGTTATGTTAGAATTTCTTAGTGTGTTCTTTTTAGCAAAACCTAAAAAACACTGAGAAGTGGTGGATATGTGTTATTCCACACTTAGTTTCTCACCCACTCCAAAATTCTTTTAATAATTAATGCAAACAACTTTAAAAAAATAAAATGGAAAAAAAATAGGCTGTGAGATATTATCTGAGGACTTTTCAGCATGAAACATTGTAGAAAAAACTCGTACTACCTGGGAAATAAGGGGGAGAAAAAAATTAGAAAATTCAAACTTGACATTTTTATTACCCATTTTACTTTTTTTTGCACATCAGATATCTTCAAGGCAGTCAAAAAACATCTGTTACTTTCATGTTGCTCTTTTAGCAACAAATAGAAGTAGCTGTGGTATATTTAGCTATCAGCCATTCTTGTAGTCTTCTGTTCTAGTTTCAGCTTTTGTGTGTTTTCATTCAGTTTTCAGAAAAGCTGCAGTGATTTTTTTCTTACTGAAAAATGGAAGAATCTGTAGAAAGCAAAAAAACCCCCATCACCTGCAAAGTGAAAGTCAACTGGACTTTCTTGAAATAAGCACACCTTAGTAGAAGATAAACATTTTTAAAATATGCATTAGGCTGAAACAAAAATGCACACTGCATGTACATTTAATCTCTGTCCACCAGAATCCTTCTATAAATTAATCTCGTAGCTTATTCTCATAAATTTGATTGATGCACAATGTTATCACATGCACATCATCTATTAAACTAAAGGTTCAGCGGGATCTGAGATATCCAAACACTTACTTAGGCATCTAGAGTTAACGTGGAGGCATTGTCAGAGAAGTAACCTGCTTGTTTATCACTACTTATTTTCCATTGTCATAAAGACACGATGGCAAATATTAAATGAAGGAAAAGAGAATTTTTTTTAGAATGGCTTTAACAATTTCTTTGGTATTTAGACCTCATCTTGTGTAGAAGTGTTAACACTTCATGAATAAATCTGATTTTGTAATACTTACCATAATATCTCTCTGACAGACTGAATTACTGTTGGCACTGAATCAAACAGGAACAGTCTGGCCTTACCATTTCTTTGATCCTGTCCTAACAGTTTGTTCCTGCTGCTTTTCGAAATATTGCACCACAAAATTTGTGAAAGCTGTACTGCTACTCACTATCCTTTAAAGCTGGCTCATGGATCATGGATCAGTTCAGACTGAAGTTACAGAGAGAGCTATGTATGTTGACTCTTAATGTATAACAAAGTCAGCTCTATTCATTCAAGACATAAATATTGGTGTAGAAGGTCACTGTATACACAAAGCT
>JANEMJ010013398.1:0-12456 GCA_024361745.1 Cacatua alba | reverse complement strand
CCCCAGTTTATATACTGGGCATGACGTGCTGTGGTATGGAATACCCCTTTGGCTAGTTTGGGTCAGCTGTCCTGTCTCTGCTTCCTCCTGGCTTCCTGTGCCCCCTCCTCACTGGCAGAGCATGAGACTGAAAAGTCCTTGGTCAGAGTAAGCATTACTTAGCAACAACTAAAAACATCGGTGTGTTATCAGCACGGTTCTCAGACTAAAGTCGAAAAGAGCCCTGCACCAGCTACTAAGAGGGAGAAAAACAACTGCTACTGCTGAACCCAGGACACACTGAAGAAACCTTTTCTCTTACCTCAAAATCTAAATAAATGAACATCTAATACATGAATTCACTTGGGAAATAAACAAAAAAAAACCCCAACAACAAACCCTACATGTTTGGTATACTATCTGAGGATTATCACACTCCCTTGAGGAGATCTTTAATCTGGTATTTTCTATTTCTATTGCTCCCCCTCAGTACCTCTCTCACTATCCGCTCCTGTTTACACAGCCAGACACATTCTACCTAATTCCCATGAAAGCAAGATCCATGTTAGGTATCCAGAGGAAATTCTCAATAAAGTTCCTTCAGACTCTAAAAACACGAACTTGTCAAAGTTCTACATCTACTGCCATTAACTTTCAATTCTCGGAATCCTATAGCTTTCATGCATTCCTGTGAGGAACAGGAGTTGGTTACTTTCACGAGGCTAAAAGCCTTAGTTACAAAGATCATTTTTAATAGAAGAAACAACATTCACGAAGCACTTCCTTCATATTCTGCTGTGTATCATATTTTGGATCTCATTTTCTCCTTTCAACAAAACAGATTTTTTATGACAAACAGCTATAATTGACATTTTTTAATGAGAATTATTTACTAGTGTAGTTCTAGTTATGTTGAGTCATAGCAGATGTCCAAGATTTCGGACAGCTTCTATCAGTTCCTCAAGTGAAGGAGAATCCTGGGATTAAAGTTGGGTTAGGTACTCCGAAAGCAATAAAGAACATCTGTGCTGCCCACCAGCTGAGCCCAGACTCACAATGAATTTTAATTTAAGAACTCATTCAAAACAAGGGCTAGAAAATAAGCTTTCTTGCATTTGTCTCTCTATTCCACAGAGCCACTGAAAGAAGTCACACTTATTTTTCCCAATCCTGAATGTCTGCTTGCACAGTGTAAAATAATTCAGATAACTAAAACCAAGTATAGTACTTGGGAACACAATTAAAGGCATCACATTACTGTATTAATAGGAACTGAAGAGGGCCTCTACTTCCATAATTCAGATGGTTTGTGGATGAGAAATAACATGCAAATAAAGAGCTAATATAAGGACAAGAGAACGTCTACTGGCCTGTTACCACACACTTCTTCTGACATTCTTCCAGTGTTAGAAAGTTGTTTTCATTGCCATGGCATCCACCATATTCAAATATTTCACACTCACGGCTTTGAATATTGAAGTAATAGCGCATATGGATTGCTTTGCATGGACCTTCATCTGCTTTCATGGCACAGACTGAATGCCCTAGCTTCAGTGGTGGCAAAGCAGCACCTGTAATACAGAAGAGAAGTAGAGCAGCTGTTATTAAGCTAGTTTGCTTCACTGCACAGCATAACTTCTAAATAAGGGTGCTTGCATCTTCTGCTAGAAAGGCACTGCGTAACATCTGGCTGTAAAGCTCTGACCACTCTAAACATAAATGTAGAAAGAAAATCATCATCTGCACAGGAACACAAATTCCATTTGATCAAACTGAGTGTGTGATTTGGAGCTTCAACCAAAACAGCTCATATTATAAACTTTAACTTCTCATCATAAACATCTCCCTCCCATCCACCTCCTGTATGAAGACAGGCTGAGAAAGTTGGGGCTGCTCAGCCTGGAGAAGAGAAGACTGCGTGGAGATCTCATAGCAGCCTTCCAGTATCTGAAGGGGGCCTATAGGGATGCTGGGGAGGGACCCTTCATTAGGGACTGTAGTAATAGGACAAGGGGTAATGGGTTCAAACTGAAACAGAGGAAGTTTAGATTAGATATAAGGAGGAGGTTCTTTACTGTGAGAGTGGTGAGGCACTGGAATGGGTTGCCCAAGGAAGTTGCGAATGCTCCACCCCTGGCAGTGTTCAAGGATAGGTTGGATGGAGTCTTGGGTGACATGGTTTAGTGCGAGGTATCCCTGCCCCTGGCAGGGGGGTTGGAACTAGACGATCTTAAGGTCCTTTCCAACCCTAACTATTCTATGATTCTGCGATTTAAACAGCTATGGAGATAGTGAGCAATTCTGAACAACAAATACATTGAGAAAATCCTAGTAGCTCCTAAGGACACAACAGCTACAAAAAAAAGGCAGACAGAGTGTTCCTTGCGCTCTCTTCAATGCACTCCTAATAGTGAACATAGCTTATAAAGACACCTCATAGCAGTGTGGGATGAACTAAGTAAGACAGCCCTGAAGAGGGCACCATTCCCCCATTAGATTACATTTTACTGGCACATAAAGCCATTCGGTACAATTGAAATGTCATCATCCTGTCTTTTTTTCTTTGATCTCACTGTTCTTGCATTAGAGCTTTTTGGAGTTAAGAAGTACACAACTAGAAAGTTAAGGTGAAAAGAAACTGCATGTTTTCAAATTGTGCTATTTCTACGTCTTTCAATGTTTTCAAAGGGAATGTTTTGTAAAAAGATGTCATACATATAATGAACACTATCGAAGTTTTACACTGTTAATGTCTAATAAGGAAATTCTGACTGATGATCCAGTTTGTGATACAGTTCCCTTATCAATACATGGTTTAATATCTTTTCCTGCTTTGCTTTTCCAAGGAACTATTTTACCCTAGAGGACTTTGAAAGCTTTACAAAGCTTGTGTGCTTGCAACAGCAGCAAAAAAAAACAGACCTAAAATTTTCATTCATTCTCCCACAGCTAGTCAGAACATTAATGTCTCTTAGCACGTATATGCAAATGTATCTATCGGTGCTCTTTGCAGCAGTCCAGGAAACAGCAGGGGAAAAAAAGCCAAACCAAACCACAGAGGACAAGAATTTACATGATCATTGCACAGCTTTGTGCTGACAACTAGATAAAGTTTCCAGTTTTAATTTAAAGAATCCATAAAACATCAGGCTTTATGACATGGTAAAAAGGAAATTGGTATAACTACCACCTAGCTCCACCGTGGATATCTGGTTTTAATATTATAAAGTTTACCTTATTTTATAACCTTTAAGTGAAATGCACAGCTGAGATAAATCCTCATAAATACTGAGGTCAGTAGAAGTTTACTAATTTTATTCCCTTTGAGTTACTTGTAACTATTAAACCTGTAGGAAAGAAACAATTTTCAGCACTAAAATCTTCTCATAGCATTTAAACCCTTGAAAAATTAACAACTTTTATTACACAATTACCATCCACACGAAAATTGTAGCACACAATTAGATCTTCCAGAAATGAACAATTTGGTGCTAAAATACAGATTACGGTTACTATTTTCAAAACCCTTATTAAATATTCAGTCCCTAAAATAGTTTGTGACTGTTTCCTCACTCGTGAAATTTTATTTCCAGATTTTGAAGTCAGGAATTTGAAAATATTATTGAAGACTGTCTAATAGGAAATGTAAATGAGTTAAAAGAAACATTTTTAAGAGTCATTAGATTCAGTAAACTTTCTATGGAACTCCGCTTGCCAAACATTTCTGAATTTCATTTCTTCCCAGCTTCCTATCTGAGTCTTCCTGAGTCCACAAAGAATTAGGATTTAGAAGTCACAAGAGACTCCAAACTGGTCCTCAAAGGTTTAAAGCTCTCCACCAGGTCTGGGAATCCTTTGGAAGGGACTTAATAAAAAGGCTCAACATTGAGAAGTTGAGAGGATACTGCACTGCAAAATGAAACTCTGGAATTCCCCCATTCAGTAATAGGGAAAAAAATGGCTTCATAACATCAAAGTTTCTGGAATAACTCCTGAAATGGTAAAAATCACATTCAGAGCTCTACAGAAGCTGATCCAACTGAAATGTGGTTAGGATAAGGGCTGGCAGCTGGTTTATAAACACATTATTTTCTTGAAAGAGAAGAAATGAAATCCACATGACCTGTGTCAGTGACCCAGTTCAGTCGAGGAAGAGGTTGTGAAAACTTACTAGGTTTCCTAACTACTGGAATTTCAGACATAGGGTTATGTCAGCTCATTCTGCTTGCTACATTATGCCACACCACTGTTGTGGGCTACCAAAAAAGAAAGAGTGTGCAAGCAGAGTTGCAAAACTACAAAGATGATGAACAAATGGCTTAGTAGAGTTTATCTTAGGAACTTTCTGGTCTCAACTCCTAACCTATTTCCCATCAAACCCACACAACTAAATCCCTGTTTTGCTTAACTCCTGAGGCCTTTCCTCTGCAATCACAGTGACACTGTTACCACTGTCAGATGTACTGACATCTACTGCATACATAATCACTGTGTGTCCTGGGTTCAGCTGTAGCAGTCATTTTTTTCCTTCCTAGCAGCTGGTGCAGTGCTGTTTTCACAACTTCAGTCTGAGGACAATGCTGATAACACACTGATGTTTAGTTGTTGCTAAGTAATGCCTACTCCAATCAAGGACTTTTCAGTCTCATGCTCTGCCAGTGAGGAGGGGGCACAGGAAGCCAGGAGGAAGCAGAGACAGGACACCTGACCCAAACTAGCCAAAGGGGTATTCCAACCAACAGCACCTCATGCCCAATATATAAACTGGGTGGAGTTACCCAGAAGGCCCAGATCGCTGCTTGGGTCGGGCTAGGTATCGGTCAGTGGGTGGTGAGCAATTGTATTGTACATCACTTGTGTTTATTTTTTTTCTTTTCCCCTGTTAGTTTTATATTCTCTCCCCTTGTTATTTCCCTTATCATTATTATTACTGGTGGTAGCAGTAGTGATTTTGTGTTATACCTTAGTTACTGGACTGTTCTTATCTCAACCCATGGGATTTACATTCTTTCAATTCTCCTCCCCATCCCTCCGGGAGCAGGGGGTGAGGGAGGAGGGGAGTGAGCTGCGTGGTTCCGAGTTACCGGCTGGACTTAAACCACGACACTGTGTCACACTTTTTGGCAATCAGATGTTTATTTTCTTAGGAGTGCTATCAAGTTACTGTGTGTTGACTAAAATCTGTACCCTTTATAACCCCCACGGGCCAAACCCTCCAATTCGAACAATAACCAAGTGACTCTGAAGAAAGAAGTCTCAGAGGGATTCACGGGAACTGAATCATTCTTGTGTCTGGGAACAGTGAAAGAATTCTTCCCCATTACTTTACACCTGGGAAAACTTAACTCATGCAGATGATAAAAAAAAAAAATTGATCCAAATCTGCTTGTACTCATTTTGCCTATGAAATATGCCCCAAGAAGACTAATTCTTAGTATAAGGACTCCTCATCTGCTCTTGAACAGTGGAACAAATTGTTCCTACTACATTTTAGGTCCTGTGTGAAGAGCACAGGATATGACATTTAGGGAAAATGTCTGTCAGGAAGGTCACTGAATATTCTCCAATAGAAACATGGGAAGCTAAAACTGGAAGGAATTTTAAGGGAGGTTCACATTCAACTTTTGGCATATTTCTGTGCAATAATTACCTTGACACCTTTCCTGACAGCTGCCCAAATTGTTCTTAAAAAAAACCAAACATTCAGTGAAGTAAAATTTCCAGCCACCTGAAGCAGTCAGTTCCCTGTCTACTACTTTTCTTGCAAGACAGTCCTGTTTTGTAATACATAGCCTAAATAATCCTTATTACACATTAAACCATTTTGTACTTCCTTCAGTGCACAGGCAGAATAATACCATACATACAGCCAATTTGTTTCGATCTACCTGGATTTTCCCAAGTCTTTGAACACAGTTTCCCTCAACCTCCTGGAAAAACTGGTGTCTTACAGTGTAGACAAGTGATCTGTGCAGTGGGTGGGGAACTGGCTGACCGGCCACACCCCAAAGATGGCAGTGAATAGCTCCTTTTCAAACTGGAGACCTGTCAAAAGTGGGGTCCCACAAGGTTTGATATTGGACCCAACACTGTTCAATGTTTTTGTAAGTGATCTGTAAGATGAGATCAAGTGTAACCTAACCAAGTTGGTCGATAGTACCAAACCGAGTAGAGAAGTAGACACTTCAAAAGGAAGAACCACCATGCAGGAAGACCTAGATAGGCTGGACAAGTGGGCTAACAAGAACCTCATGAAGTTTAACAAGTTCTCCTTCTGAAGTATAGCATCTTCCATTTGTCATTTTAAAAAGGAAATTAATTTAGCCCTCCACAATGTACCTGGCCCTGTTCGATATTTATTACTCATGCAATTTAAGTATCTGGTCCAGATAAACTTAGAAAATCCGTATAATTATAGCACTGTACTACCCTAGACCAAGAAAATAGAGTTTGTTTTATTAGAAATACGTTAACTAATGGTTACAGCTGATGTTCACTGTCACACAAAAGTTATTACTTGCCATACTAAAACCAAAATAAAGCAAAGAAAACTTCCTCTTCTCCCCCTCCTCCTTGATTTTTTAATACAATAGCTTCACTACATCAGCTACATAGGTTTTTATAACAGAAGGCACTAAGAGCACAAAAGCTCTGTTTTAACAATCTTTCCACTCCATAGTTTGTGATAAGAGCAAAGTAATGCTGTTGAAATGGTTCACAATGAGCATGAACTTAGATTTTATGTCACTACCTTCTTCATCCATTCTTTCAGTCTTCCCACTTTCGGCAAATGCCAGCAACAGGATACTGGCCAAGACTGTTCCTACACAGCACAGCCATTATCACATTTATTGCCATTCACATGGTAGCATTTGCAACTCAACTGTAAATGTGTCTCTTTGATAAGTGATATCAATACTAAGCATCTTGCCACTAAGGAATACCTGTTTCTTCTCTCTCCATCTTTATCAGTTTGACAGCTTCCCACCCGCACACAGTTCAGTGCTCTTACTACCCATGTGTTTCCTACCCTTTCTTTAAGGAGTCACATTTATTTTTGATAAAATTTCACATATGAATAAAATGCACATTCAACTTGTGAGTCATTTTCTTCAGGCTTTGGAACAAGTAAAGTGCTCCCAACCACATAAGGTATTACTGAACAACATACATACACTAGTTAGCTTTATACCTTTTATTTTTGCTATTACCCTTATTTGTTGGTGGAAAAATGACAGGTTTTACCAAAGTTAGTAAATTGAGAATCCTTTTTTATCCCATTGTACTTGACTTGCAACCTTAATTATTACTGTAATTTAAATACTGGTAGACAAAAAACCCCCCTCATATTCACAAAGCAGTGGTATCCAATGTGATCCAAAAGTATGACATTACTATAATAATGGATGCGCACTACTTACTTTATCCTTTAATACCTGAAATTTATTGAATTATAGGATAAAATGTCAATGTCTCATAACCATCTAACTCAGAAAATAAATGCTATCAGTGAAATTGCAGCACACAAAACTGCTGCAGTTACATTCACTGAGACCAGAATTTCACTCTTAAGAAACCACAAATAGAATTTTAATTAGCAACAACCTAATCATTTTATAGAAAGAGAGTACTGCAAAACTATTTTTTTTTAAACACTACCACAGAGTCTTCAGTAGTCACAAAACCAGGGTCCTAGTTTAATTTCTAAGCGTCACATTTGTTTTTTACTTCTGAATACAAACCCAAAAGTTCAGAACTGTTCCTCATACTAAATCAGTTATTGGTATCTTGAGTCATCTTGAGTAACTGGTTGTTAAATAACCAGTGATAAAATAATGCTTTATCTTTAATGTCTTTGAGATTATTTTCTTATTGTCTTTCATAAAGAAAGCAAAAAGAGGAAAAAAAATTAATCCAGAAGATTTCTTGTTCTGGTGACGAAGTGTGTTATCTTAACAAGCAAGACTATTTGGTCTTTGTGAACTGCAAACTTAAGCTAAGGATTTTTATAAAGCTGAGTTGCAGGACAAAGTTAAGTGTGATTTTGCCCTCAAACAAGAAGGGAATGTATGTGCTTCAGGGTTAAAGAGAAATAGATTTATTCTGTATGAAACAATCTTGACTGTGCAACATGCTAAGCATATGCTTAATGCAGAACAGCGCATATCTTAAACTGTAGAGGCTAATTGTGACACAGTTCTAGAGCACTACCTTCATTTGTAGTATAGCCTTAATTGTGCATAATTAATATTTTTGTCTCAAGGAACACTGCTGCAAAAGTCTGATAATGAGAAAAAACCTGGATGGAAATTGAACAAGACATGGAAATATTAAGTATATGCCAACACAAAGAAAAGGCTCCCCTTAGCTGCATTCCCAGTTAGGCTTCAAAATCAGACCTGTCTAATGTGAGCAGTATCCACTGCATAGTTCTTTGCAGCTTAAGAAAGAGATCACAGTTTTAAATCATTTTCTCAAAGTAAAGAAGAACATTTTGGTATGGCCCAAAAAGTCTATTTGCTTTCTCAAAATTGCTTGGGAGTAAATTGATATATCTTTCACAATGATATCCAGTAAAGAAGCTTGATCCACCTTACTTAATTTCAGCAAAGTGAAAGAAAACAATGATCTTACAAATGGTAAGAACCAGAGAACCTTCCAAGTTCTAACAGTCTCTAACAGGTGTGTTTTCATTTATCCAGCAATAGCAAATCACTTGGAGCTATACAAAGAGCTTCTTCAAATCCCAGAAAAACAACTAGAGTAGCAATTACATCATCTTTAGGCCAAACTTTGCAAATTAACTGTGACTTGAGAGAGTTGTGCACAGGACAGAGTAACATTGATCTACAATGTTATTCATCCCATTTTTGCTCCATTTGTGTTTTGTGGGGAGATAAAACCTGAATTCACTAACTTTATGATCTTAATCATTCCCTAAACATTGAACTTTTCCCTGGGTCCTAAAGTAGAGCTGTAAGAGAATAATTTTGATATTTACCACAATGTTTGATAGGATTTGAAGTTCCAAAAAGCGTGGGAAACAGAAGCCAGTATAGAAGACAATTTTCTAGAGCGTAATGCAAAATTCTGAGCATCTCCCTCTTAGAAATCAGTGCACTGTTAGCCTAGTTCCAATTTCAAACGTTTCCCAGAAATATCGTCAAGTACAGAATTACATCTACATGCATTTGACATAGTGGGTTTTGTTGTTTGAAATAATGTGGCATTTTTGTAACCTCTTACCCAGGACATCATCTTCTTTGCCGTCATCTAAGTCAGTAGTTGCATGGCCAGTGATACAGATGAACAGCAAGATAAAGGTTAAAAGTAAGGAACAGCCCTTCTTTCTTCCTTTCATCTTTCCTGTGGAACACATAAATGACAACACACACTTCAGTCAACTCCTTGAGTGCTCTGTAAAAGTCACCAGCAAGGGAGTGCATAGCCATATGTACTATGGCTATGGGTAGATATACAAACTTAGCTCGCATGATTTCCAAAGCTCCATGTTATTATAAGTACATTGTAAACATAATGAAAAACAAGACAAGATTTATAGTTGTGCTCAGCTGATTGCAAGCCTTCTGTCCTATTGCCATTATTAAAGGCATTGCTATTACTTTTATTTTTAGCCACAATTGAAATCACCTCCCAGAATACATAATGATATAAAATGTAACACTTAATACTTCTAACGTCCTGACCAGTTTTACACGATGTAGAGTTGACTGGCATGTACAATCCTTCCAAATAAGTTTTACTCTGTCTGCAGACCCTAGATCATTGCCACAAACACAAGATTCTATTTTTAACAAGTATTTCATCAATTGATAGCTACCAAGTTCCCAGACTTCCCTGTAAGCTGCATTTCACAGGAGTTGGTGAACTTTTTGCAACATGGGCTTCAGTACAATAAGAAGTATTTGGTATCTTGTAGATCTCTTTAATACTGAATACCTTACTTTAGTGCAGAGCCATTTTTTTTCATATAAGAACAGTACAACCATAGTCATTCACACAAAGAAAACAGTCTTATTCCATGGCAGCTGTTGTGTTCAAGTTGCCAAAGATGACGTAATGTATGCACATATGTGAGGACTTCTAGAAAACTTTTGCTTAACTGTATTAGAAATACATATTTTCCAACTGACTAAAAGTTCCTTAAGGATCTCTGAAGTCTAAAATTTGGCTAAGCCAATTAATATTGACTTAATAGAAATTAAAGACCTAAGGATTAGGAAGTTCCTAGCCTTCAGACACTGTTTTGTCTTAGTGTTTTACTTTGCACGCCTTTGAAGATAGATTGTCTGCATTACCTAAAACAGCGAGGGCAGGAGGGGCTATAGAAGCAGATGAGATGACTTGTCATTGTGCTTGGGATACGGAGCTATATCAGGAGGGCTAAAGAGAGAATGATGAAGGGGCAGGTGACATTAATAGATTAATTAATTTAACAGATTAAACTTTTCTCTGAGTGATACATCTTTGTCTGTGAAGTCAGAAGTAAATCATAGCTATGGTACCTAAGAAAACACTAGTAAGCAACGATGTCTCAGAAGGTGAAATCCGTACAAAGAGAGATTAACCAATTTGCCACAGCCACCCTGCACTGTGCCAGAGCCAGAAGGTGCAGTTATATCTTCAACACCAAATCAGAGCCAGAATTTTCATTTCTCTCTTGACAATGTGCCAATTTTTTCCTCCTGCATATTCAGCATTTTCCTAAGTAGAAATATTAAATGTTCTTAAAAAGTAAGTCTTGTTTAAACTGCAGACCAGACCGGAAGTAGCACTAATTATTTGGATAATTTTTTAAACTTTAAAAGGCTTCAGTATATAGTTTAGTGAAAAACATTGACTGATGTCTTCTTTCATTTTTTTTTGTGTGTGTGTCTGTAATGGAACAGAATTTTGGGATCTAAGAATTTTTTATTTGAACTGGAAAATACTACAGTGTTAACTTTTTAATCATAATGCTTTCATGCCAAAATAAATAAAAGAACGCATTTATCTTTCATTCTTTCTAAGCTCAACATTTAAGCTTAATTTCTACATTTACAAATAAAACCCTTTATCCCATAAAGTTTGTCAAAATAATTTAAATCTCATTTTGTGCTATTAATCATGATTTTTAAATAAACTTTCCTCAAAGTCCATATTTTATTTCTATGAAAAAAAATCAGAAATTGTTGCTTTCTACTACAGAGGCAATAACTACTCTTGGAATAGAAATTGCCTTGTTATAAATTCTGAAATGATGTTATGCTGAGAAAACGTGCAAGAGCTACAATTGCTCATTTCCAGGTATTTTTCAAAGAAACACAAGCAGTGTCTTTATTCATGTTTCAAACTAGAACTCCAGTTTTCATTCCTATATTATTTTACATATTAAAACTTAATCTAATAAGGTATTATTTTTTCCCCTTTCCCCAGCAACAAATTCCTAGTGATCCGTTTGCTCCATTCAGAGTGAATAATCCATAAATAATCTTTCCCCAGTCTCTTTACTGGAGGAATTAATTGTGGGCCACTTAGCTGACTGCAGGATATCCCTACAGCATTGTTAGACTGGGGAAAAACCATGGCACTGCACTATGGATTTGTCATTTCACTCTAACATGCCACACTTAAGTATATTCATTAATACTACTGTCTACATTTACTTGTGTACTCCATCTGCTCTCATTTGCGTTACCTTTTTTTCAGCCTGTTTGGAAGTATCTTGTTTACATGTGATAATATTTCCATTTTCTAATGCCATCCTCCTCCCAGCTGTTGTCCCAGTGTTATTTCACCACTGACTTTTCGAAATATTACACCATAAAGGAAGAGTATTTCTGAAATTTTACTTATATATATAAATATATATAGCAATAAGATATATTTTATATATATATTATTGCTATCCACTGAATACTTCCGTGTTTTCCAGTCAAAGAACACATATTCCCTCTCCATCTTTTTCTGGGTACTGTACATACTATATTATAAATTGAAAACAAAGTAGCTGTTACAGGCCAAGGGCAATAGCCAGCTTCAGGAACTTTGCCCTGAATTTGATCAGGTTCGAGAAAGCGGATGAAGTTTAATGCCAAAAGATCCACCAAAGCATATCTCTATACACTACCTGGCAAAAACAGTGTCTTAGACTTCAGACGCTAGAAATAAATCACATACATAATAAGCAATGTTTTTTTAACATAGCAAAATAATGCCATGTAAGCCTGTAACACAAACCCAAAATAAACCAAGAAAACGTCTTTAAATGGAATTCCATTGACTACATTTCCACACAAAGTGAATAGAGGTAACACTGTTTCTTTCATAGAACTGGCTGAATGCCTGCATGCAAAGAGTTGTGGTCAATGGCTCAATGTCCAGTTGGAAAACAGTAACAAGTGGTGTCCCTCAGGGATTGGTGTTGGGACTGGTCTTGTTCAACATCTTTGTCAGTGACATGGACAGTGGGATTGA
>JANEMJ010013397.1:6957-29428 GCA_024361745.1 Cacatua alba | reverse complement strand
GAACTTCTTCCTAATATGTAATTTAAATCTACCTTCTTTCAGTTTAAGTCTTCTTCAGATAATTAACTTTTCTCCATGTTCCTTCTGAGTATAACAAAGCAATTAATTTTTCCCCTCCATGAGTTTTCACTTGCTACAGAAGTTTAAAGTAGAATTTAGTTCACAGTCTGGGAAGAAAGATTCAAAACATTTTTCTGTAAAACAGACCTTAATTTCCATGTAAGGTCTTATTCTGCATGTTATCTGTATATAAACCCTGAAAGCCAGTCTGCTGTTCACTCCTAAACCTAGAAGCTGATACCAACAGATTAGCTTGATGCTACCAAATCCGGTGAACTAAGGTAATATACATAAGAAACCTTTTTATATTTTAGGTTATGTTACAAAAGATATTCTGATTTTTTTCTCCCTTTCTCTGGCACCATATTTTGATCTTTTCCACTGATGCATCAAGATTCATATCACCACAAGGAGATTTTAGCTGTTACTAGACCCACAAGACAAATTGCTCATTAAGCTGGGGAAGCTTTAAGGCAGGGTTATGTTCCATGGGCAAAAATCTAGCAGGATGATGAATTATACAGCTCAGGTTTTTGTGTTTGTTTTCCTGATGAATGCACTTTAAATTGCTGGGTAGGAAAAGGCTTTGCTGAAACATATGGGTGACATTAACACAACACAGCACAGTACAAGTGTCACCAGTGGAAATTTTTGGCTTTGATTTCGTACTCTTTCTCCCCCTGTGTATATGCATAGTTTTTTAAGCAGACCCACAGTTAGGGATTTTTCCTCTTTATGCAGTTGGCAGTTTTAATTAAAAGATATTGTCTTAAATAATTAATTTGAAAAGTTGTAGAGAAGTAACCTGTAAAAACAGTTCTGACTGAACCAAGCCTCATGGCGTTTGTGCATCATTTTGGCTGGAAAATGTGTCTCAGCCTTTAATATTCCCTTGACAAGCTTTCTAAAAAATAAACAAACTAGAAATCATGATCTTTCCTCTCAGCACAAATCTCTTCACTTCAAAATGCAACTTACAAAAACTAAATTAGAATCTAGTTGTTTCAAGGGAGACTTGTTCAAAAGCTGCACACACCAGCAAAGCAAAACAAGGACTTCATTCACCACTTCCTATCACAGGCAGGTGTTCAAACATCTCCATCACTCAGAACAGTTACTTGGGAAGACAAACACCATCATTCTGAACGCCTCTGCTTCCTTCCTCTTCCCACATCTTTACATGTTGAGCATGATGCCACATTGTCTGGAATATCTCTGTGGTCAATTGGGGTCAGCTGTCCCATCTGTGTAATCTCCCAACTCCTTGTGCACCCCCAGCCCACTCGCTGCTGGGGTGGTATGAAGAGCAGAAAAGGCTTTGACTCAGTATAAGCACTGCTCAGCAATAGCTAAAATATCCTGAATTATCAACCCTGTCTTCAGCACAAATTCAAACCAGCCCCATACCAGCAACTATGAGGGCAATCAACACTATCCCAGCCAAAACCAGCACACCACATAACACTTTTTCCTTAAGTTTTCATGCATGTATATTGTCTTGATCTTCTCTAGAGCCCAGACAAGCATAGAAACAGGGTAAAATGCACACACATTTTTGTAATGTAACAATTTGATAAACTCAGAGACAAGCCAGAAGAACATAAGATATTAACAGAAGCCAGACAATGTTTCTACATCTCTAACACAAATACGGCTTTGAAGATCACCTTCTAGAATCAACCTTACCCTTTAAATCGACTTACAAAAGCAAAGAGAACAGGATTTCTCATGCCAAGAGTTCTCAGCAACTTAAAAAAGGCAAAAGAGTTGTTAGTGTGTCTGTATTCTAGTCTGTAAGCCATGGTCTGCTAAATACCATGAGAAAACATGACTCAATACCTGGGGAATTTTTTAGCCTTACCTTGGTTGCTTGAAGCTATTTTAAAGTAGCACACGTAAAGGACTGAAAGTAGAGTAGCTCATACCCACTGAGATGTCCTGGGCAGGTTTAAGTAAAAAGAAATGAACAGCCTAAGAAAGTACAACTTCAAATCAATTGAAGATGGTACACAGGTCATTAGTACACACTGATTCAGACAGTCTTCCAAGTTTTGACACTGTCTCCCCTCAGAATGAGTGCAAATGGTTTCCCATGACTCACTGGGCTTTGGATGTGAAGGTTTGGAACCTGAAGTGTTGTGCAAGTAGAAAGTTTGCTTTGCATGGAATTTTGGGTTGGCTCTTTTAGCTCACTTTTTTCAGCCACAGAAGTTGGTCTCAAGTTGGCAACAGAACAAGTTTCCTGGATGCATTCTGGACTATGTGTCTTGGATATATATATATAAACTATAATCTATTTCTCTTCCTTACAGAGTCTTGAGATGCCTACTTTCATTCAGAGGGGTTCCAGTAGGTCTTAATACATTAAAATGAACCTGGAACTTCAGATCACATTAGAACATCCCATCAGTGGCCGATAGGCGGTCTGTAGTGAATTTCATCAGTGTTACCAGCTGAGCCACAGTTTTGGCATTGGCAGCTTAAGCAGTCACACCTCTGCCAGTCCCATCTAGCTGGTCCTTCTGCCATCTGTTGTTACTCTTGCCTCTTCCAGGCATAGAGCACTAAGACAACTGCTTTTTCACTGAAGTAAAAATTCATTCCTTGAAGTAGAAAATACGAAGATGCTCTCTTAGACTGAGGTCTGGAAAGCTGTAGAATTTCAGTTTGTTACAAGTATCTTCCTAGAAACTTTGAACAAGAGTGTATTAATCTGTTACTTTTTAGACATGGACACAAATCTTTTTGCCCTGAAATCCCACTGCAAGTAGATAAACAACATTTAGCCTTTTTCCTCTATACTCAAAGGAAACACTAACATGAAGAAATGTAGGGCTCCCTGCAGAAAAACTGTGGCATCCATGGGGTCAATTGGCCAAGGCTCCAATGGTGTGCTAAGAAAACTCATTTACTTCACTGTGAAATGCAGGTCTGACAGGTATTGTCAAACCTTCTTACAAGTGATCAGAATCTTTCCTCCCATCTTTAATAATAGTCTAAATGCCATAAAGCAGCTTAGGGGAAGTTTTCTTATAGAAATAAGATAGAAGTCTGTTGTGAGCAGCCTCTCCCAAAGAACTGCACTGCAATTCCGGGCTGTAGCAAGCCAGGTCATCATAGCCTAGCTCTGGAGCTGGCTTTGCCACCGCAGCAGCCCAGAACAGTGTAAATGCAAAATTACCACCTTCCCATTGGTGTCTCTCAGAAACATTCTCCCTAAATGCCTGCTTACACACAGACCTCCAGAAAAAGAACAGCAACAAAATACTTATGGCTCTGGTATAAAATTAGTTAGTAATTTGCCTGTTAATCTGTAGTTCCCTGTTCTAAAAGTCAACACAATTCCTTTAGGTGATGATGGATGACAATATTAACCAGAGAGCCCATAAGCTTTTTGTGAACTATCTGGGCTGCAAGCACTTCACTAATATGCTTTACCTTTAATTCAATTATGTCTCCATAGTCATTGCTGCTTACACAGTATGTTTTATAACCCAGGATAATATTCTTTTTATGTGTTTCTTTAAAATTAAGCTAATACGACACCAAGTTTATTAATTTTCACTGAAACACTACAGAAAGAACTATTGAGGTGCTGGTCATCAGCCTAATAGCAATAATATATATTCTTTTTCTCACTTAGGATCTGAAGTGGGCAAAATGGCATTTGATAGCAGTTGTGCTATTCAGATGAATATCTGAATGGAATAGACCTGTAAATAGGAGAGAACTCTAAGGTAATAAAGTGCTTTATTCATTACCATAATGGTTGGATTTCCGTCCAAGTGACATTACTGAGAGGAAGACAGAAATCACGTTAGACTGACTCTGGCAATGTGATATCCATCTGGGTCTAACCTCTGTGGATAAGGAGCTATACCATCTGACTGCTGCTGAGGCCAGGGGTTCTGAGCTATCACTTGAAAATGAATACTATCTGCTATACAGAGGTCCAGCTGGGGCCTGACCCTACTGCTCAAGGCCCCCTACCAGCACAGGGCTGAAATAGCTCTTGTCCTGAGACAGTGCACTCACCGCAATGGTATAAATATCTTGGATCTACATCAGTCATTAATTGGTGCAAGTCCAATGAAGTTAATGCTAAATGGATTTATACCAGATGATGACCTGGCCCTGAGCCTCTTAGAAAGTCACTTGCATTCAAACAAAACACAACGAATTACCTGTTTTTCTCAGACATTTTGTTTGATATGGATTGCTGCTGTTGTGTTCACTCTGCCTTTAGAAGAAAAGTTGCTGGGACAAGGACACCAACATTCTACCATCCATCCAGGCCCATTGAGAGGAAATAAAGCAGCTTTTATTGCTAAAAATCAAAATAGAATAAAGAAAAAAAGCCCAAACCACCACGATCCCTCCATTGGTTCCTCCCCACCATAATGAAACTGACAATGCAAGGAGACAAATCCCTGAAAGTATAAGACTCAAGGTTTTTGCCCTTTTTGCATAGAGATGAAGTATAAGAACAATAACAAAGTGCCTCAGTAAAAACCATGCATCATTTATAAAGATTTCCCAAATGCAAGTAAACAGAACCTCCAAAGCTATCTGCATAGGAGCTGTTATAAGTAAACATTCAAATATGTTTTTATTACATACTTACTATTGCTTATTACATACTTATTAGCAACATAAGTAATATATTTCTAGTAAATATTTTTCCTAGTCATACACTTTCCATCATGTGCTTTTTTCAAACAGCTCTGTATACGCAAGGCCAAATATTCTTTTTTCTTTTTCAAACATTTATTTAAAAATGTATTTATTTATTTGTAAATAAAGGATTATGGCTAGTGGGTAAACAGTAGACTCTGAAAGATGGGTTTTCTCTAGGGCTGTGGGACAAGTGAAGCACAAGATTCAATATTATAAGGGTAGAGTGATGAGATATCTACAAGATTTCCCTCCGGGATCCCTAAGTATAGACCTAGTACATGCTGAAGTAAAAGAACAGTTCATTTAATTTTATGATCTCTTTCCAACTTCAATCTGTTTCCATAAGAATGTAGTTAAGTAGAAATGGGACTGATGCCTGACTTAGTTTAATGAAGTCAATCACATATTTGTCTCTAACAACAGCAGGAATGGAATAAGTATGAAGCTCAAGAACAGGATCCATGGTGGACACCTTTCCTGTAAGCCTCCAAATTTCTCTATGGATTTGCCTTCTCAAGATCTTTTCACATGAGTAGATTTTCAGATTGTTTCTTTCCTCTTGTGGTCTGCCTTAGCCAAAGAGTACCTTTTTTAGGTACTCGGAGACTTCAGCAAAAGCACAAAGATTTCCTATTTATTTATTGCCACTATAAGCACAAATACCTAACCAAAACTCCCCCATCTTAACCTTTTTCTTAACCACTTGTTTTTATTTTAGTTACTAAAAAGGAGCCCTAACCCACAATTCCTTCCAGGAGTCACTTTCTAAGAAGCTGCAGTGTGGATTTATACCTCTTGTTGCAGTCTCGTTCCAGCTGGACCATGCAGAGTCCTACCATTGGCTTTATGTGCTTTGTACAGACACACACAATTACACAAATTGGATTTTCTTTCACAAGAGAGAATGCAGAAAGTGACAACTAAAGAAAGCCTGTTTTCAGACATTACTTGCTTTTCTCAAAATCTAATGAGAACTATAGAAATGTCACATTGAATTCTCAATTTTAATTTCTATGAATCTAAAGCAAAAAATCAGAATGAAATTTTATTCTTTCAATTTACATTTAAAAAGGAACAAAAAAATTCACAACAAATAACTCCTTTGTCAAATTAGATGCCAGTTAAAATGCAGAATGTGCTGTTTTAAAAATGTTGTCATGAGTTACATTTTTTTCCTATAGAGATTCCTTTTAGGCAATTTATTACAAGATTTGGTGTCCTGTTTACTGAGATGTTGTGCAATTTACTCATATCCCAAAGCTGCTATGCACCTTCTGTAACAAAAAGCATACACTGAAAACATGAAAATCTCTATCTTATGAGAGGATGCAAGCTAGCACAAAACACTGTGTCATCTCCCTAAATATGAGTTATGCACTAGGCTGCCCTTGTAGACTGCAGCTGAGGTGTGCTATAAAATCTCCAAGCCTTTTACCTCATAGGCAACTGTTCAAGGTAATAGGCAAAAGATTTGGGGAGAAGAGATTGTCCTTTCCTCATGTTGCAGCTGTATGTTTTTTAAACTTAATTCAGTTCTGGAGGGTCTTGTTCTTGCTGATTGGTGCTTGGGACTTTCTGCACAAGCTGAATGGATCCAGCTGTTAGGCAGTGATGTGCCTCTTTGCTTTCCAATGGGGCTTAGGTAAGTGTCTAACAGCTCCAGAGCCAGAAAAAATCCTTGTGCTTAGGTGAAGACACAAGCATGCAGGAAACTTTCATATAAGATCGGGAGAGGTGCAGTGATTTAGAGTACTCAAAGGTCTAAACAACAGTTGAGAAGTTTTTCTGTTTGTTTATCATCAGTCTGGGCACAGACACCTACCTGGTCTTCAGAAACCAGCCCAGCCTGCTGCAGCGCAGTCCCAAAGCATCCCTTTGCTTTGAAGTCAGACCCTAGAAAAAATTATATAAATAAAATAAAATTGCAGAAAGAAGAGGTCATTTTTCTCCTTATTTAGTAGCTCAGCAGTAAAGGAACCTGCCTAGTTAAAGAAGGACTGTGTTTAATATCCCTGTCTGTCTTCAGGGATTTGAAGCTTCTCACCTTCTATGCAAGTGTTCTTACCACTGGGATAAAACACACCTGCCGAATTTTCCAAAGCCCTCTAATAGACTGCTTCACTTTGATGCTGCCACAAATACACATTAGAGAGAGAGACTTCCTGTGCTATATAAATTACAAATTTGCTTCATCAGCAAATAAACCCATTTGTTTTCCAGGTGACACCTCTCCAGAAGGCTATAGCCTTGCTTATGCTTCTCCACCTTATTAAATATGAAACTACTTTATTAAAGTTAAAATATTTTAGTAGACAGGAAAGAAAAATTGCCTCTTTGGTGCACAAGGCTGTAGTCCAGGTTGCTGGTGATACCAGTTCCAACCTACTGAGGCAGGAAGAGTAGTGCCTGACCCAGCCTCCACAGTAAACCTTTAAATCCTTAGGAGAGCAATGGATTTAATATATACTTTCCTCCAGTGCTTAATAGGCTCAGACATCTCGCTTTTCACCACGACAACTTTGGTGGATCCCCTTTTGAAGTACCATACCCTCTCATGCAACTTCCACTAGGTTAGAAGGCCAATGAAAGCATAGCACTGCAGTGCTCTGCATATTGTGACATAACTCACCTTCCAGATCCTATTGTAAGTTCTATAAGGATCCCTTCTTCCTGTTGGTATTGCTAATAAAAGCTGTGATTGATTCTAAAAACAGTTCAGGTTTTACTAGACCTAATCAGTTGTTTATTCCCAATATCTAGTGCACCTGGCTCATTCCTTCTAATCAGGATGCTGCTCTAAATGCTTTCAGGTCCATAAAGTTCTTGGAGGACACAGGTGACTGCTTAAATCCGTGTGGACTTGCCAGGTGGTATAATATATATACTAATC
Source organism: Cacatua alba (assembly GCA_024361745.1). Classification (NCBI taxonomy): domain Eukaryota; kingdom Metazoa; phylum Chordata; class Aves; order Psittaciformes; family Cacatuidae; genus Cacatua; species Cacatua alba. Next base: position 21,801 of record JANEMJ010013397.1, on the reverse strand, counting down.
AGCTATGGAGAGCAGTTCCCTTATGAGCATTGCTATTTATCAGCAAACTTTGGATTTGTCACATTTTATCGACTACAATTTGCATAATTCTATTCCTTCATCCTAATGCTTAATCTGTCTGCTAATACTAGAAGGTTTATAATCATACTCACAAAAATGGCATGAAACCTTAATTTTGAAATCAAGGTTTCAAAATCAAATGCTTGCATGTGTGGAAACACCAGGATTACAATTGCCTGTGAAATTGTAATTCATCTCCTTCATGCACACGTTTTGTTTAGTCTCTAACAGAAAATGTACACTATTGTTTGGTGGTGGTGGCGGTTTTTTATCCCAGACCTACACCTTATTTGTTTTCCAAGATGTAAAGCCATTTAATAGTTTATTTTCCCCTCCTTCTGAAGGGTAATGAATGCTTTGCTTTCAGATCTCCTTAGAGGGCAGAGCATTGCAAACTAAAGCAAACCATTTTCCTGGGCTGAGTTTGAGCAGCTTGCAGATGGAAGAGGCAGAGACAGTGGCAGTTCTGTCTGGGGACAGTGTCAATGAAAAAAACAGAATCAGAGCAGGATATTGTATCCCAACAAGCATGCTCACATGCCCACAAAGAAAAGTGAGGTAGGGTCTCTCTTCGGCATCCTTCATACCTGCTTCTGCTTCAAAACACTGCTTTGTTTGACCAGCAAAAGTCAAGAGCATGGACACTACTGGTAGACAAATCTGCTGGAATGATGAAAATCTAGAACATGACATCCATTACAGAAACCATGGAGCTGCGAAGATACTTGTATACATGAGTGTTGCTACCTACTCCAGCAAAAAGGCAGAATCTCTTGAATTGTATTTAAAGGGAGAAGCAGCAAACTGTTGCTAAACTGAAAACCATCTGAGCTCCCCTTATACCAGCATTTATGAAAAGTTTCTTGCCTATTTATCTCCCAGCTATCCAGAATACCTGAATGCAAGGCAATGAACCCTTATTAGGGTCTTATTAAAGAAATAATCCCCCAATCTTGCTTCCTACCATTTGTCTGAAAGAGCAAAATCCCAGAAGAATAATCAAAATGCCTCCTTCTCAGCTGCCAGTAGAGCTCGACAGAGAATTGCACACAACCAGCTTCCATCTGGTTTGTTGCTGACAGTATTCTGGTGTACATACACCACAACCAGGTACAGAAGCCTGTGTAAAAGATGGATTTGCCAGGATGCCGCAACTAGGAGTACATAAGCTGATATTCCTTGGTGGCCACATTCATGTAGGCTTCAATTACTACTAATTATCTTCACGCTCCATTTGATCTAGCAGAGATCTGCTTATAAATTAATAGCATCCAGGTGGCCTTAGGAAGCAACATAAAGTAAGGATGTAATACACTGAGTGCTCAGACCCCAATTTTCTCTCTACAAGATCATTCTTGAAGGTATGTAGTATCACTTATAATTCGTTTAGAAACTTTCCTGTGAATGTTCCCTCTCTCCCCATTCCTTCCTCCCCCCCTCCCCAAATAAAAAAGAAAAAAAAAAAAGGGAATATGGAAAAAAAAGGGAATATGGAAGGATTCTTCCTTTGGGAACTGGTTCTGCCTAAAGTTCTGGTAATTTCAGCAGTCTGCAACAGGTTGGGAATAGGAGGTTAAGATTACTTTAGCCATGTAGAATCCATTGCCTTCAAAGGGAGCATGCTACTGAGAATGAAATTTCTGCTTTGAATGCTCTGCGTACCTATTCTCTTGTGCGTGTGATGGATTTATTGTATGTACTCAGAAGTCTGAACTCCTACTGTCTCTTTTCAAACCTACCTGAAACACCATCAGTCCAAAGGCACAGTGAGAACTGGAATGTTTCTGAACATCTCTCCTGCTGAGAACAGGAAACGCTCAATAAAGGCCTCCACAGACTTCAAAAGGCAAGACAGGTTGCTTGGAAAGCAGTGTTTGAGATATTGCTTTTGTTTGGGGTTTCTTGTTTTGTTGTGTTTGTTGGGGTTGGCTTTTTTTTTGCTGTAGCAAGCTAGAAAGAGACAAACTTTTCCAGAAGGGAACTTTTGTCAAGAGAAATAATATCTTTTATTAAACCAAATGCTGCAGCTGGAAAAAAAACAAGCGCATTTTAGGAGTGCAAGGAACTGAAGAAAGTTTTATGTGCCTTAAAACTTGCCATCTGCTTTAATACAAGGTATTGCTTTTCCCTGCAATCCTTCTCTTGTTTATAACATTGGAGCACTATAACAGAAATTTATATTTATTGGGTATTACAAATCTCTCTGTAATAGAACAACCAGGAGGTCTCTGGGCAAGAAACTGATTTCATATATAGGGAAAAAGTTAATGCCTTTTCTTGATTCAGAGAATGAACTTGAATGCAGGTCTCGCACAGTCTAGCTCTTTGCTTGACTGGTTAATAAGTGGAGTACTTGCTCTCCCTATGATCTGAAAGTCAAACCTACCCAAGGCCAAAGTGCTTTCTCAGTAAAAGCTTTGTCACAGAAGCTGCTTTCTCATAAACAGCTGATTTTTATGAAATCAATATTTTTCTGACCAAAAAGATTCGCTTAAAGAACTTTCATCCAGGTCTCTACCAGCATTTGTGGAGACAGGCAGAAATACTCAGTACTTACAATAAAAATGAATAATAATAGTAATACAATAATAAAAATAAAATAATAAAAATAATAATAAAAATAATAACAACATAACAAATAGCTGGAGAAAAAGTAATGCTAAAACCAAAATCTTATGATACCTCCTTGATCACAAACAGTTTCTGTCAGCCTAGACCTGGGAGTGGGAAGAAAGGTTTAATGAAGAGTAGAAAAACAGCTCTCATTAGTGAATAAACAATTTTGAGAGGGAAGTGCTCTTGAAAATACCTGTGGAGGGTTGGCCATGGCTGGACACCAGTACCCACCAAAGCTGTTCTTTCAGTGTGCTCCTCAGCTGGAAAGAAATAAAACAAAGGGCTCATGGGTTGAGATAAGGACAGGGAGAGATCACTTGCCAGTTACCATCACAGACACAACTTGGGTCTTTCTCCCCTCTCCAGCAGCACAAGAGGGTGGGGAACGGGGGCTGTGGTCAGGTCATCACACATTGTCTCTGCTGCTCCTTTCTTTTAGAGCTCTGTCTCAAAGGATCGAGGCATAAGGCTGCTGTAAGATGATAATAAGAGTATTGGTGTTACTTTAAAAATAGGACAAAACCACCAAATGTCCCAGCAGAACAAATGGTTTCATCCCTTCAACAGACTTCTTGATGAGACTCAAACTTAATTCTTGGAATGCCCTTCTCTGTGTGGCTCTGAAGTATGATTACATTTCCTTTTTGAGAAGTGGGGTTTAAAAACAACACTGAAATGAATCTCGCACTATTCAGACACCTATTGAGGACTGCTTCCATCTGCTGCCAAGCTTTCTCTGATGAGCAGCCTTCATAAATCAGCCCAGTTCTTTACTTAACTTTTCACATCTGACAGTGACAATAAGTTGCATCTCTTCTACATTCGTGGCACCTGTCAGGGACTGTAAGAGCTGCTGTCTACACCTCCGACTGGGTGGGTAGCGCTGTAGGAGTCAGTTGGTTGATGTGACTAAGCCTCCAGCTCCAGGCAACTTATTTGGAAAATCCTGGCATTAAAATGAGATTAAGGGATGAAACAATAGAGAAAACATTGGCCAACCAGGGTAGAAATGCTGAAGAGAGAAGGGTTTCTTTGCAAACCATGGCATTTTAAATAACAATCCATACAAAATAGACCTCACTCTCCAAATAGGGCTTTTAGCATTTGTTATTTCATGATGAATGTAAGAGGTGATGTGCAAACCAAACCTGCTAATCATATCAAGTAACTATAGCATGCATAACCATATCAAACCATAGCACACAAGCCTCCTTTTTCAGCAGTCTAAGAAAGTATCACCTGTACACATCTGGTTCCATCAGTGACATTTAAAAGACGATTTTGTCTTAAGGTGGTCAAGCTTTCTATACCTTGTGTTGACAGCAGGGATGGATCCTTTCTCAGTAAGGGTTTTTCCCATTTTGTGCCAGTATTTCCTGCTAACCATCTTTGCTAATCACAACCAACTGTTTCAGTGGAAGAAGAGAGAAGAGGAAGTCGGGCACTTCCTTTTCAGGACAAAGAAGTGGGAAAGGATGCAGAAGGCTACAGAAGTGGAAGGGATGTAGTACTAACCCAAAATTTCTCTGAGGATTGAAGGATAAGGAGCATCACCTTCAGCTGTGAGGAAAGGACAGGAACCCCAAAGACTGCACTCCTAGAACACAGCCAGGCTAGAAACATGACTTTTTACAGGTGATAGCATGTTTTCCTTAGCTTTGATGCTCTTCTGCATCTCTCTCTTACTGAGTCCAGACCTATGTCTCTTGGGTGAGGTTCACACAGCTGAAATTCTTTGATTTAGCAAAACTGAGAACCTGCTTTGATCCCAAACTGCTGTACATGACCTTAGCAGCAGGCATCAACCCCAGGACACTTATCCTTGACTCCAGGACCATCTTCAGGTGACTGAAGCTGCAGCTGGATGGGTCAGTTCCCTCTGCTTCCCCACATTGTCATTGTATGGGGTACGAGGTGGCAGCTATGGAGGTGCTAGGCTGCTGTGGGTCAGGGTAGTGTCACTGCTCCATGTCTTCTCTTTTCACTTGCTCCTTTGTCCCTTGTAAAGACAATTCCTACTTCCTGTCACGCACCATTGCTTGTACCCCCTAGCCCTGTCCTCCCCCTCATATACAGCTGCTGAGATGGAGAAGGGGGAGCAGATCTCACACCATCCCATCCTCTTCCCTGTCCCAACCAGGCTGCAAAGCAAACCTGCTTTTACCACCAGCTTTGAGATGAAGAAACGTACTTTATTGACTGGCACTGTTAATACAATGCAGCAGACAAGCACCAAAACCATAGCTGAAAAAACCACCTTGGTGCTATGCCCATACACAGTCCACCGGGTCCAAGGCTGACTGCCTGAACTGCTCAGCTTTATCCAGCTCTGATTCCTGTGTCTGCAGAACTGAGCCAGTGGCATTAGCGCAGAGGTTAAAATTTAAAGAGACAGAGAAATCTAAGATGCTGCCTTCCTCCACTGCTGAAGCAAGATGGGCTGTTAACAGATTCAAAACAATCCAGCTCAGAAATCTAATAAAAACAATCATAAGATGGCATCGGTCCTGCAGAAAGTGGTGTGGACTTGAAATGGGCTGATTCTGTCAAGAAGAAACATGCTAACAACAACCATTTGATTCAGCTACACCAGCAGTGCTGTCATTTCTCAGCTAGAAACAGATCAGTAGTAGGCAATTTTGAATGTCAGAAGGAGCTATATTTAATACTATACATTTCTTGATGAGTCCATGCAGTGTACAGAGCCCTTTCCTGACCGAGGTCAAGCTTTTTCCCTGACTCAGTTCACAACAAACTCCTAATTTCTGATTTTTTGTCTTTATTTCCCAAGGCAGACATCTGTATTTCCAATATCGATCATAAAAGGTGACAAGAGTTTTTTGAGAGAGCACAATCTACCCCCCTCAAACCTCTCTTATAGTTGCCTGAAGTGTGAATGGGAAGAAATCCCAGCCTGTCATATGGTGCTCTCCTAAGAACAAGACATCTCAGCTTAGCTCTGCTCTAGACTCCTTATATCCTGGCATCCCACAGCCTAGAAGCCTCTTCTGTTATTCCAGTCTGTTGTAGAGCATGTATCTTCATTACTCCAGCCTATTACAGAGCAATCTTCATTATTATTTTGACCATTTATCTGCGTTAGTCCCTTAAAGCTCAAATTGACAAGCTCTTTCTGACCCTGAGCATAAAACCATACTGTGCACATATGCTTATTTCAACGCTTACTTAGATTTATTTAAATATTGTTATTTTTTCATTGACTTCCCATCTCTTCTTTTTTCCCTGGAATTAATCTTATATAACATTAGCTGTCAAGCTACTTATAGAGGTTGTCTTTATAGGTAAGGGAGGGACATGACAATTTATTCTACCCAAATGGAGACTCCTGTTTAGCCCTCGCTCTTTCTCCATTGTGTATTGGAAGAGCTGAGACAGCCAGCTGAGTTTGCATGTCTAAACCTTAGGTAGCTAATGCTAGGTGTAACTCACTCTTTCCTCCTAGTAAAACAAGAGCTAAAAATCAACACTTTTATTCTTTTATCTCCACTGGGGTTTTTTGTTTTCCTTAGTGCAGATCTAGGGAGGCATACATCTAGGATTTACTTTGGATGAGCTTTTCACTATGAGAGCTCAGCAGGTCCACACTGTGACCCTATGGTGCCACCATCTCTCTGTGCCAGAACCCCCCAGCAGACTGTTTAGAGGAAGGTAGCTCTCTTCCCTTTCTTCACCTTTCTTTTTTCTTTCCCTCCCTTCTCCAACCCCCACAGAGGAGGAGATTGCTTCTACCTCAGGCTGCAGTCTTGTGTTTTAGATTCCAAGACTAATCCTTGCTGCACCGGTTATGATGCAGTTGATTGTACAAGGAGCTGCTTCACTTCAATTCTGATTCTGAAAAACAGGAATCCCAATCACCTCCCCATACCTAAAGACAGCGCAATGAAAATGTCAGTGATGATTTGCAGCAGATTAGCTACTATTCCAACAAAGGCCACAAGCATATGAATAGCTGCAATAGGATGAACATTGTGTATTGAACTACTGCTGATGAAGATCAAGAATACAACTGTCCTGTTGTTTTTAAACACAGGCTGCAATAGAAGAAAGTAAGCAGAATGCACTGGATTCATTGTGCCTATTAAGATCACTGAACTCCAACTACCTTCAATTTAATCGTCAAGGTTGAAACAGCTATTTGGGTTCTTTCTACACTTAACAGAGAGATACAGATATCTCCAGAGGACAATTTTGCAACACTAATCTTAGAAAGAGATTAAATGGCTTTTGGATGTGTTTACTTTTCTCCCTTAACTGCAGAGGAGGGCACAACAGCTTCTTCAGACAAACTATCCAATTTTTAAGTATCTAAAGTTAGGTAAGACCAGTTTTATTTGATTTAACTCATAGGCACATTCCATCAGTTATGTTTTCATTACAAAACTATTTACTTAAATCTCTTAGTGCAGCATCTCATTAACTTGAATCCATGTAACCATCTTGCACAGACATCAGAGCAGCAACAAGAAGAGAGCTTAGATACCAAACATGACTGAATTGGAGGGACAGCAACACTAAAAGCCAGAAAATGCCTCCATACAGTAATCAGCCTGAGAGAGTGCCACACAGTCCTCGCATGTTTAGCATCACAGCAACATCTTCCCTGTGTTTCAGCATGTAAAATGGGGATATTTTCATATTAATGTATTCTACCTGCAAGTGAGAGTAGCTAAAAGATCTGATGGTTGGAGCATGTTGCTCAACAACAGCTTACCTAACACAGAATTACTGCTGTGTGAAATGCTGCACATAAATACCTAAGAAGCTGCTGCAGTTTCAAAGGACTGGGGAGAAAACTGCTCTTTTTGGTGAAACTACGACATCTGCTGGCTTTTAACGAAATACTTCATTATTGATTCATTAAAGAGGCATGTTCTGTGGGGGCACAAATGTGACTTTGGAGATGCAAATGATGGGGACAGCATCGCAATGCATCAAGATAGAAGTGGAGGTTTTGCAAACCCAGTGAAGTCCTCAAGAGGTAAAGAGAATTTGAAGGTCAGCTTCACAGGTTTCACAGAGCACCACAGATCACTGGAGGTTGTCAGTACTGCTCTCAAGATGTAGGAATTCAATATTCAGAAACATACAGGTACTTCAACACTGTATTCAAAAGCATAAACTCCTAAGTCCTGTAATAGGAAGCAAAAAAATCGCAGAGAGAAGCAGTAGAAATGAGCAAGTTGCTAGCAATTTTTACAATTAGATGTTTACTAATTAGATGAACCAACATCACAATGCACTGGGAATGGTGGTCTGTTCTCAGGTACCTGTTTTTAAATACATAATAAAACCATATATATATATATCATACGTATGATTGTTGAAGACCTGCTACTTTCCACAGGCAAAGAAGTATCAATTTGACATGCTCCAAATTGCTCTGCATAACGAGCTTCACAACTAAATGTTTGCACATCTCCCAGCAACTGCTGCTTTATTTCAACTGTATGTGGAGTGATCCATTCATAAACTGTGTGCACAATCACATTCATACTTCGCTTTTGAACTTTTAAACATGACACATCAATGGAGGAAGTTGTATAGTAAAGTATGAACGCAAAGTATGAACATAAAGTATGAACACTGAAATGAAAAGCTCTCTGTTGCACTTGAAGGTCAAATGTCAGGACCATTCTTCTCGACTTAGAATAAAACTCAAATAATGTTCAATGCTTTTATCACTTCCAGATTGGTTTATTGTTGCAGTATAATATCAGACAAGGCCACAGGGAGTCATGTGCAGTTATAGATGCAGGAAAATGGATTATTTTCTTATCTATTCAAGGTATAGTGAATAAAAAAGTATGTTTGTAACCAGCAGCAATGTGCTTATAGCTGATGTCATTGAGTAACAGAGGGTTTCATTGCAGAGCCTGCTGCTGCTTAACAGACCTCAGCAGCACTGATTTCTAAACCAGGAAATTAAAAGGAGGCTGCAAAGAATTAAATGGCTCCAACTGTAGCTTTCAAACACTCCAATAAATTCTTCAGCATATTCTGCTGTTACTGCAGCTAAAACATAGAATCATAGAATAACGAAGGCAATGACAGAATGCCATCAACCAAGACACCAAATATATATTTTTTTCTGCATTCTCGTTAGCAGCTTGTTTTAAAAGATCCCAGCAATGGGAAAAACAAAATAAGGAAGATTAAAGAAAAAACTTGTGCAAATGTCAGTACCCAGAACTATACCCAGATGTTCAGTAGGAAACCAGTCACCAGAAAACTGAAAGTGGCATCATTACATTTTGATGTACAGCACAAAAAACACCTCCAAGGCAGAATTGGCAAAGGAGCAGCATCTGCTACCTGCTAATTAACACTTTAAACATGGCATTGCAGGTGGCTGGAGCAGAACAATGCAAACCTGGAGCATACTGGCACGCTGAACCTCACTCTGTTGGGCAGGATCTCCCTCCCTCCTTCCTCGCTGCAGAAACCATTCCAGAACTGCGTGCAGTGCTCTGCATTTGTCTGCTTCTTCATTGCCTTGACAGCCAGTATTATAGTTATTTAGATGTTGTGTAACTGTATTACTTAATGTTTGCACAGTGCTTTAGATATGTGAATTGCTATCCAGCTATTCAGTATTATTATTTCCATTAGGATGAACCTTTAAAGCATATTGAAAAAGATGGTGCATAAGCTGAATAACCTCCTTTAAAGAGGAATTGTAGATCCATCAGAGCTTATCAAGATGCTGTTCTACCTGAAATATTTGAAATTTTATCTGGTTTTGCAATACACACACACTCTTGCACATGCACACTATTTTATTTCAAAGATCAGGACATTGCTTAAACTAGACTTTGTTTTTATTACTATCAAACAGAAAAAAGCTATACCATGAATACATTACAGATTTTATGAAGTTAAAATGAAACAGCATGTCTTGTTGACAATGGCAAGAAAACTAGCCCTGTAAATCAGAATTGAAGTTGTTATTTTATACAATCTGTCTTCACGTTATATCTTCTATAGGTCAGACTACAGTTCTGTAGGTACAGAGAAATTAAGCAGAAAGGTGGTAAAAATGTAATTATACCACTAACAGTTTAAGGTCATAAATTGTAATGTGGATACTGGAACCAGAATTAAAGTGACTTTTCTAATTCCAGGGTAGCAGTTAAGATGGGTTATATGTTTCAGTATAAAATTAGGCACATGATGAATTGTATCAGTATGACTACAGTGCTATAGACTAATGCTTTATGGTGGCTTAACACCCTATATCAACAAGAATTACATTGATTTGAAAAGCTGTGTAGTCAATCAAGTGAAAAAAAACAACCAAAACCAAAAACGAAACAGTTTTCTGCCCATATGAGCATAGATAATTCAAATTCTCCTGGAGATTTTACCTCAGAAAGACTAAGTAGAACAAAGTTTGCTAACTTACAAGTAATCAGGACCCACTTGCTTTGAAAAGAAACCTAAAAGCAAGAGTGATGATAGCTAATGTAGATATAAAAGCAGCCATGCCTGCAGAGATGTGGGGGTTATATCGGTGCATGGAAATAAAGGGCAAACCTACTTATTAGAAGCCAGCCTATTTCTTTCAGCTACAGCTTTTCACCTAATGAAAGTTATCACCTCTATTTAGAAAGCACGCTCCATTTAAAAAGATTGATAGGGTCACATTACTGAAGCAATAGCTTCACAGAGCGTGTCACATCTGATGATAAGGTATGTTTTCTTTAAAGCTGAAATCAGATGAAATATTTACTTGTTAACATGCAAGCGAAGGGTCTCAGCCCACATTTGTTGGTTCAGAGGAAGTCTGGAACTACTGGAATTTATTCAATACCCATGGGCTGAGAAGGTTAACGAAGTGCCAGGCAGGCTGGAGGCTGTGAAAGAGGCTGGGTTTGGTTAACATTTAGTCCAATGTTTTTTGGACTATAGGCTTAGAGGATTACTCAGTGTTTGAGAGGAATGATTAATATGAGATTCATGTAGATGTCTTCATCCTTCTGAACTGGTTGCTGGAGCTCCTGTTACAGCTGATGAAGAAAAATGGGCACTTCTAGGATGATTTATCCCAGTGTAGATTGTAAAATAAAGCAGACAGCTCCCGATATGGGGAGACTGGAATGAATAGTAAAACTATAAGACAAAGAGATCCCACATTGGCTCTGATATTATAGTCAGTAACTAAGTGTCATAATTGTGTATTTAGAAGACCAAACAAAATGGCTTGAAACTTCTTGTGTTGTCTTCCTCTCACCACCTCAGTTAATATAAAGAACAGTCTTAGAAGAAGAAAGGCAGAGGCCTTAAATCCCTACAAGAGTCTATCTTGATGGTTAAAGATTTACTCAGGAAATAGAAGCTGCAGTTTAAAGTTCCATCTCTGTTCTTGCCCAGCTGTCCTATAAAGCTCAGCTTAGCTGTTTGGCACTTCCCTAGACCAAGAAGTCCTGGGGAAACCGCCCTGTTCGTGAGCAGCCATCCAGGAGAACAGAACAGCTTCTCCTTTTTCTGCATTTTGGAAGAAAATATGGAAAAAGGACCATTTGGACATTCTCCCCAGGCCCCATTTCTATTCTCTCTCTGTTTGTGCTGTTCATTAAACACATCCAGAAGGAAAGACAGAATGAATCAAGCTTGTGGCACTATGAGACTAATTCCAGCCACCCTTCTCACTCAGCTTGTTCCTTCTTCTCCCTGGACCCCACCATGTGTTTGTCTCACCTATTCAGTCTGCTTGCCTTTGGGCATGGACTGGCTTTCACAAGTTGTGTCCATATTGCTAAATAAATTAGCGTAATGGGGCAAACAGACCCTGAACCTGTAATCATCCACATCTCTTACTACTTATTTTGATTTTCATCCTACTTTTGGTAGCAGTATGGATGTCAGCACAGCATCTAAAAAATCGTTAGTATGATAATATAGATTGCTTCATAAGCTCTCCCCAAACAAATATTTAATGATGCTTCTCTGTGCAGTGAGCTCTGCAGAGCTCCTCTTTCCTTGTAAAGCCCCATGATTGTCCATGCGTGCTTGTGTCAAAGTTAATTATACCATAACCTTCATACTCTTACTTGGTCCTAAAGTGTGGGTTCAGACAACGCAGTAACCAAATCTGTGAGATTAAAAGCAGACAAATTCACTGAAGCCCAATATATAGATTTAGGGTTCTATCTTTAAATAATTTCATGGGAGAAAGCCCTATGAACTGTACAGGAGCTTTCCTTACTCTGGACGCAGTTAATTTCCCTAGCTTGACTATGAATGCATATTTTTCACATACCAGAAAGCAGGTGCCAAAGAGGCTTCTGAGTGAAACACAACAGCACTGCACATTAGCCACCACTGTGTTCAGGCCCATAAAGTAATATTTAGAGGCAAAAGTGTATCATGGGGAACAGCTGGAATCGCACTGCCCTGAAGGCTGGGCTAAGGTTGCTTGCTGACAGATTGGCTTTAGGCAGTTGTATCAGGTTGTCACAGAAATAAGCCAAGCTATTAATGCTGAAAGGGCTTTAATAATACTTTTTGTGCATCTTCTCCTTACTTAAGAATAGAGAAGAACTAATAGGGTTATTTTAAAAAGCACTTTAGTGCTAATGAAAGCTCGGTACGACACAGCATATAGTGTGGTTTCTATCTCCTTAAGATGTGGCTTAAGGTCACATCTCAATAAATTAAGGAAGAGTCTGTATGTTCTTCCAGATGCCTTTCATGCATGATTTCAAAATGGACTGAGGTAACCCCTGTCTTTTTGTTAGACTAAATACACTGGAGCAGCAATGGGCTGTTGAAATTCAAGTCATATCTTCCATCCAATCTTCACTGTTTCCTGAGAAATGCCATCTGGGGGCAGCCAAATAGGAAAAGCAGTTAGCTGATCTGGCACCTTCAGTGAGATTAACGAATCCATCATGAGAGAGGTCAGACAAGGTAACTCCACATCAGTCCCAAGTCACTGCCACAGGAACATAGGAATTATTTTAATCTTGGAACTTTTCCTCCGGTTTTTCAATTTAGCAAACAGCTACTTTTTGCAGGGATGAAGAAAAGGGGCTTTGGGCTTAAGTAATTTAACTGGGTGGAAAGGGGGAAGAATATAGGTGGAGGGAGGGCCGCGGAGAGAAGCTATAGTACATTTAGAGTTACAAACTTTATTGCCGTACCCTCCTATGATGGGAGAGAGTTAGAAGGCATATACTTATTGCAGAGAGAGGTCCTCAGAGAGCAGATAGGTAGGAAGAAAACTGTCATTTATCAAGTTACACTGGCTGTCATTGTGCTGCTATTAACTCTGGCTCAGTTCCAACATTTCTGCACCAATGACACCAGCCCTGTGGAAAAGGATAATTTCCTTGTTATATCAGAAAGTTATCTAACAGGTGCTGTTTCCTTTTGATTTGCATAGCTCCTGCAACTTGTTTCAGGGACAATCAGCAAACAAAGGAAACAGAAGGAAGACAGTTCTGTGGAGACAGAACTGAAAACCCAAAGGTTTATTGCAGAGACATGCTTATGCAGAGTGGGCAGATAAGGAGAAAAAAGTGTTATTTACCAAATAGCACTCGTGAGCTAGTTGAAGATGTTCTACTCATGGCAGTAGATGACCTTTAAAGGTACCCTCCAATCATTCTATGATTCTGTGATGGCTTGTGGTGCTGAGATAACCTTGAGGTGGCACATTCAGTGATGCTCGTTTTACTGTTAATGAAGGAATGATGTGCAGCTACTCTTTTGTGCAAGCTGTCACTAAGGAGGGTTGTGCATCTGCTTTCAGAGTACAGAAGTGTTCTGAACAGTATTAGTCACCTCTTTTGGGGCTCAGTAAAGCAAAATAAAACATTTTTCATTAGATAACACCAGGATAGGAATAAATATACCCATTTCTCCTCAGCATGCCTGTGTTAGCTGAAGCATAAGACAGATAGCCTAAATTAATCTGGAATGTAAAATATATCTGTTTAGATGCCATCAGTGACACTAGTATAAATTATATGTCAGCAGCTGGCATAGATATCTTTAAAAAGCTTAACTTTTGAGACCAGTTATCTCAGCCATTAGCATACAGACTAATTTTATAGTGAAGAATTAGCATTCCACCTATTAACAATTTTAAGGTCCAAAGCATAGGGCGAAGGATGCTGGGGCTTTGTAGTGAGGCACAAGATGCAGAGTCAAGGTTCAGCTTGCTGAATGACACCTCTGCAAGACTTTTTCTTACACTAGTTATGCAGGTGAAAGTACTAGATGAAGTCGCGTAGCCATTTCATGCCAAAAGGTAAAAGACGTGCATCCGCCGCTCTCCTACTTGTGCTAACTGCTGCTCAAAATGCCTCACTAGGGCTACTCTTCACTTCTTTTCTGATGTACCCCAGTACTTCTTCAACCTTTTCTAGCTTCTACAAGAACCAGAGATTTTCAAATTCTAAAGTGCTGCAATTGTGCAGTGATGCCTAGGACAGCGCAGGAGAAATCAGATTCTCTTTGAATATCTGCTGAAGGAGAAATACAGTGCTTTATCACATATAAATGCATGAAGCTCTCTCCCGGCAGCCCACTGATTTACATAATATATTGCATCATCAGTCTTGTCTTCTGAAAACACACAGAAAGCAGCAAGGGTGAAAAGCCATAGTATCAAAAGGAATTTTACAGAGAAGTAATTATTAGTGTAGATGGCCTCAAGCTTCATACCGCACCAGCCATATGGTTGTCAGTATGTCCAACCAAGAAGAAGGCTGTATCCTTATTCTTTGGAGCTGGCACATCATGTCCTCTCTGCGACTCCTGGGTACTCTTTTGCCCCTGACAGCAATCATTTGGCTTCCATTATAAAAATATGATGAACAAAAACATTAGGAATGTCACTGGTTGTTTTGTGTGGGATACTTTCAGGAAAAGGGGGAAAAGATGGCTTGACATGGATTTTGTTAAGGAACATTATATAACCTTCCCACACGCATAACAGTGAGTTTTATCTATTTTCAGGCTTAAGAGAAACACTTTTGTTCTCTACCATTCACGTCTGTATAAATATCTCTGTGGGCATGTGACAGTGTCACACACTCAGAGGCAGAACCATAGAATCATAGAATCATAGAATGGTTAGGGTTGGAAAGGACCTTAAGATCATCCAGTTCCAACCCTCCTGCCATGGGCAGGGACACCTCA
>JANEMJ010013396.1:0-59964 GCA_024361745.1 Cacatua alba | reverse complement strand
AGGTGTCCCTGCCCACGGCAGGAGGGTTGGAATTAGATGATCTTAAGGTCCTTTCCAACCCTAACTATTCTGATTCTATGTATTTAATTGCAAAAATGCACAATCTTTTTGGCATCTGTGATGGTTACAGCTGTTTCTGTTGGAATCACAGAAGTTGACTGGCATTTTTCTCTCTCCTACACAGTTGTTTTATACAAAGTCAGGTACTTGCATACTACTAGATTTATTCTTTGCAGTTCCAGCATATGAGGCCATAACCCTAGGTTATCTAGACTTCCTGATCCCATCAGGAACTTGTTTATTATGTTTTATGGTAACATAAACCAGTCTCTCCTGTTCTTCTGTGCAGGAATGTATGATTTGGTTTGCTAGGCAATTCTAGATATTGAGAAAATTGTTATTTGTTTGGGTTATTTTTTAATCTTTCAGAGAGCTTGTAAAACTCCGATGTAAATGTATTGATTTGCTTTTGGTTTAAGATCCTAAATCAGAATAGATTTTTTCATTTGTATAGCTAAATTTTCATATAAATACACAAGTATATAAATATATATGGGTACATATATATATGTGCATTCGTACACTTTTAAAGGAAGACAGTTTTTATACAGTCATTTTGATGCTATTGAACATACTGTCCTGGTTTAAGCCTAGCTGTCTAGCATGCTAGAGATGAAGCCAAGCAATGCCTTTTAGAATATCAGGAATGTCCTCTGAAGCACAAGTATTGGCAATCAATTCTACCTCTTCCTTTCTACACTTAATTTCAGAACTAGGATTTTTTTGTGTACGATGGCATACTTGCATTTGTAGATGCTTTTAAAGCATCCCAGTAATGTATTTGATTTTCCTATGTTTTATTTTATGTAAAGAGGTTGCCAGAATGGAGTTTTCTTTGTATTTTGGAGATCTACATAGACTTCGTAGTTGAAAAGGTTGGATTTAGGTAGAGGAGCAGCATATTTTGCTGCACTGCAGTATATTTTTATGTTAAATGGCATTAGTTTTTAAGCCTGTTTCTCATGGCATTTTCTGTGTTCTGCTTCACAGTCTGCTTTTTTCCATCAACACGGATGCACAACAAATGATACCAATGCGAAGTACAACAGTCGTGTTGCTCAGCTTTACAAGGAGAAGATTAAATCTCTTGCAACACAGGCAACAAGAAAGCACGGTACTGATGTGAGTAGTGTGTGTCCTGTGCCTGTAAGATTTCTGAAAATCTTTATCTTCTCTCCCCTGGAGTAATTTTCAGTTTCCAATTAGTAATGCAAAAGATTATCTGTCTTTAGGAGGTACTGATACGCATTACAGTGAATAGGCAAGCTGGGGAGTAAACTGTTTGTAGCATACCTTTTTTGTTTGGAAAAAGAATATTGAGCTAGAGCTCAACTCGATAATTCAGGATCATTTACTGGTTATTCAAAACATTAACATTTGCAGTAACTTATATGGGTCCTAGGCAGAAACTTCAGGTATCCTTCAGAATGGAAACTTTTTTGTTTGCAGGTGTGCTCCAAAATTATTTTAGTGGTATTGCATAACAAAAATGTTTTTATTTTTGCTTATCAGGAACTGAATTCTTATTGAGAGATACAGCATGTAAAAATATAAAAGTGCTGATAGAATTAACTACAGAATATTTGTGATATAAGTGGGATGTGATTTGAATAGGTAAATGGGTGGTTTTGGTTTTTGCCCTACAAAAATAGTATTTGAAAACTTAGCAAGTTGTGTATGTCCTGAACTTGCTGTTTTCCATTAAAAATGCTGAAAGAGTTCATGCATGCTATCAAAATTTTGTTAGGTTGCTGCCAAGAATACGTTCTTAGCGAAATACGCAGAATTGGTTTGCTGAAGTGATAAGTTTGACAACAGTTTTCTTCTGCGTACACAGAAAACATGCTTTGATTGTTTAATTCAGCTTGTTAAAGTCTGTGACTGATTCTTTTGAAGTTGATCAGATGAGTGGGAATTAAAAGAAAAGCAAGAAGGCTTGGGGGTTTTTCTGATCTGTGCATCAAAATAGCATGAAATTTTATGGATTATAATAATTTTATGTTATAAATGTTACAGAAAATAGTTCACATCACTGACTTTAGAGAGTATTTCTTTTGACTTATTAAACAGCTTTAGCTGTAAAACATGTTCAAGTAAATATAATACACTATGTGCATTTAAGTTGATCATAAGTTATTCAAATGACACTTTGAAGAACTGTGTTTATCTTGCTTCAATTACGGATTCCATCAAATCGTTTGATATTAATTATGCTTGGGTTTTTTTTAATTAATATACATTGTAATTATGTAGTGCAAGCTGAAGTGATTATGTGCTATCTAAGTTGATGAAGTAAATTATTCAGATAGTTAGGTGTAGCATCAACCGTCACCTCCTCTTTCACATGGTAAAAAATTTCTTCTCTAACTTAAGGATAGAATTGATTTTTGAATGGAGAGGTAAGCTTGTTGCACATTCAGTAACCTTTCTGACAGAGGTCATTATTTTTGGTCATGTATCATGAGAAGTGATTTGCCTATGAGTAAGCTGGGAGTGCAGATCACAGGTCATAGACCTGTCTTGCACAATGCTAGGAATACCTGTGGCACTGTGGGCCTGTCAGCCTGCCCTGAGGTCAGGCATTGCTCAAAGCTGTTATCATCTCACAAAACTCTGCTTTAACTGTAGCAGAGGTGATGGGACTCTGAGAGTAGGTGGGAAAATTCATCAGGGTCCAACACCACATTGGTGCAATTCTGAAAACTGTTTCCAGTGACTGCTAGTGTTATGTTTTCAGTTTTGGTTTTGGTTTGGGCTTTTGTGCTTTGGGCAAAACAAGAGTATTAGAAAGAAAATACCTTATATGAGAATATGAAAAAACTTATTATAAAGATCTAGTGATATTAAATATTGACAGTATTACTGCAACAGAGCTTATATTGAGCTTTTTGTTAAGAAGGAAATGGGTAATGTGAAGGAACACATCAAAGATGTATGAAATTGAAAAAAGGAATGTCATACATTGAAGCTTGAATAAATTTGTAAGGAAAAATTATGTACCAGAAAAAAAAGGAGTTTTAAGATTAGTGCGTTTGAAAAAAGAACATGTACATGCAATTTTCATGTAAAATTCTCTCTCTCTTCCAATTCTAGCTGTGGACAGATGGATGTGGAATGCCACCTGTGTCACCTCAAAACAAAGAGGAAGACTTTTTTGCATCTCATGTTTCTCCCAAGGTATAGATTACCTGTATTTCATTCTTAATAGCTTTCTAAACACTAGGTTAACTGTGTGTTTATGATGAAGATTAAATCCTGAAGGAAAACCTTATAGAGAAAGGGTAGGTCAGTGAGTTAATGTTTATCTGCTTTTCCTTCTGTGAGTCTCAGAATTCTTCCTGGATGTGAACCACTTTCTAAGGTGATAATTTAGAATGACCCAAATAGTAGCTAAATGTGGAATGAAGCTATACTTTTTGTAGGCATACAATTCCACTTGGACTCATGATTCCTTGATTGGGAGTGCTCTGATTTAAATATACTATGTGATAATTTTGGTTTTTAATCAGTAAAGTTTAGCAGTTCTTAAAGAATTTGCTAAACAGAATTCTTTTTTATTCCTCAAAATTCTTTCATCCTGTTTGAAAATGTTAACTTTCTGAAGGCTATTGCTCCTGTTGGTTTTCATTTATTTGATCCTACATCCTTAAGGTGCTAGATGCTGCTTTTATTTCGCAGATTAATGTTCCAGAGACTCTCTTGCCTCTGGTATTTGAAAAATAGATAGCAATTGTCATCTTCAACTTGGAGCAATTAAGTTATTATTACACCTAGTACTCCAAAATATTGCAACAATATTAAGTGTTCTAGTACAATTGCTTTCTAGTACAGTTACAGTCTGTAATACCTAAAACACAAGTATAATTACAAGGCATATTTTGGGATAGAGAAGAATTCAAAGGGCTTGGGTATATCAGATTAGCCCATTGTGAAAACTCTTTCCCAGTTCATATGCAAGTTAATTTCCTTGTCATGATGTTGTGGTTGTGCATGTACGTTATCAGCAAGTAATAAAAATCTATACAAGTTGCTCATATCTGCACTTGGGTGAAGAGCACAGTAAAAATGACATGACATTTTAGTGACTTTCTAGTGTATATGGGATGCTTAAGTATGAAAAAAATGTAACTTGAATTATTATTTTTTTTTTCCTTTTGGTTATTCGGTTGTGACTTTTCAAAATGTAACTTTTTTGTTGTATTTGTGAGGTTTTGAAAATGGTGCATTTTAAAGGGAAATTCAGCCTTTTTGCTATTTATTTGTTTTATTTTAGGAACTTGTACTGCAGCCGATATTTGAATGTCTTATAAATTTCAGCGTTTTTGAAACAGTGAAAAAGTGTTTATATTTTACAGACTGGGAGGATTGCTGTTTTACTCAGAAATGCTTATTGCAGAGAACCCCCAAAAAAATCAGTTATCATGAATTCTAGTCTAGTATCTTCACCAGAAGATCACCTATCTTCATAGTAGAAAAGAAACTGAGTATTTCTGTTCTCAAATAGCAGCTTGGAAGAATTCTTGCAGTTGAGTCGGAAAAGCATGAATTGAGGCAAGCTAAAAGAAAAGAAGTTTAAGCAGAAAAGTGTTGTATTTCTGTGGTTGAGGACAAGAAGTAGGAACTTCATACAGATGTATGGGTAGAATAAAGTAAATCTTTACAGCAAACTTTTCAGGTAGCTGCAAAGGCAGGAGGTTAGAGAAAAGCAGTTTGTTTACATCAGGGCAAGAGATTATTTGGGTATGGACGTTTTGAGAGAGATGTCGAGAAGTTTTGAGATTGAGGTTTTAGGGAAGAATAAGCATGAACTGGCAGTGGCTCAGCATTGGTGGAAAAGGTACTATTAAGTTGATTATTGTGACCATGTCACAAACCTGCCTGTTGAGGAGAATGTCTCTGAAGGAAGTGGGAGGACTCACCAGGAAGACTTGGGAAGACCGCTCACAATCAAAAATTAAGTGTTAGAAAATTGGAAGTGCAAGAGCTTAGTGTGGGGAGAAGGCTTGGTGATTATATGTAAATAAATGATCCACATTTCCTGTAGTGTATTACTGTAAAGACAGTTACTAGCCAACATACAATAATTAAACCTAAAGCACAATTAAAATGCATATTATTTTTTTGATGGTAAACATACTGAAATCACTAAGAGGAAAATACAGGTACTCAGGAGTGTTTTGAAACCAGCTCACTTCTAGTAAAAGGCATTTCTTGTAACTTTAATAACTGCCCTTCTGAGAACAGGTTTAAACCTAGAAGCTGTGATCATAAGAATCCAGTATTAACTAGTCAGTGATGCTTTGGCAGTCTCTGAGCTCCATGCTCATATTTATTTGATGTGTTCTATTTTGTGTACACTTTTGATTGTTGTAATTTTTTTCAAGGGAACAAATACAGAGCGGGTGTTATCAAAGCCAGTTTGTCTACAGCAGAAAACTCCAGAAAATAGTCCAGACTGCTATGAAGGTACAACTGTTTCTTCATTAACAATAAGCTGCATTTTTCTGGTACTCTGTTTAGGCTGGTTTTACCCTACTTTAATAATTAAATAACCTAGTCATGCTAATAATGGAAGAATTTTGGAGAGGAAGGACTTCTTAGAAGTGTTATGCTCAAATGTGTGGGACTGCATGTTCCTTTAAGAATGTTTAATAGAAATCCAGACTAATATTTGATTCAAAAGACTGTGTGAATCTTTGGGTGCCTGCTGCTTTTAGTAACTGGTAAAGCTGTGATACAAATAACACGTTATGCTATATGAATCAAACAGTACCCTGTGTACTCCAAGTTGTATTTTGGTACTGTAAGTATTCTAAAGAGCCTTCTTACCCTTGTTATTTATTGTGTTTTAGGACCAGAACATGGACCAAGTGTTGATTGCCTCAGTACGTCACCAAAAGCTGCATTAGGTAATGAGTGTAAGCAGAAGAAGATAGCAGCCAGTATATATTCATTTGGACAGAGAATGTATGACTGGGAAGAGATGTGGAATTTTTAATATCCATGTGCACAAGTTGAAACATCAGATTTTGTATTACAACTTTTTCTGTTAAACCGTGTACTACTTCTAAGATACAAATTTTAGTCAGTGTTGTTCTGGTTTTATCTATCTTATCTTAGCCAACCTGATGAATTTAAGTGCTACAGGTGTCACACCTAATAAAGAGGACCATTAATGTTTTACACCTCCTGTCAGACTGCTTTAAGTTCTGTGTTTAAAGCACACAGGTGCAGTAGAGCATTGTGCTGTGATTAATGGCCTGCTACTTATGTTAAATCAACACATCTTGTACGAATAGCTCAGTCTTTCTATCTAGACACAGTTTTGTTCCCTTTTCAGAAAGCTGAACATAAAAATTCAGACTGGAAAAATCTTGTATTTGTAATACAATATTTTAAATGTCCAGAATCTTAATTTACTTAAAACTGAAGAGTGTATCATACTGTAAGTAAGTAAAAACAAGTTGAGGAAAATAGAATAAAATACATCAGTGATTTGTCATATTGGGGGTCATCCTGCAGGGGTAGGTTTCCAAGAATAAAGAGTATTGATTCTCAGCAGCACAGGGGTAGTAATGAAGTGATGGCTGGGACTAACTCAGTACTTCAGGAAGGTATGGTCTTCGTCACTGTTTTTATATTCACTTGGTTGGTTTTGTTTTTTGTTGGTTTGAGTTATTTTTTTTTTTGCACTTCATGTTTTATCTCTGTCATTGGTGGGTTTAAACATAGCCAATACCTTTCTAACCAGGAAGCAATTAATCTTGGAAGTGATAAGGCATCAGGTGGACCTCTAGTCACATTCAGAATAAGAAGTCCTGCATTCTTGTTCTGTTTACTAGCAGGTATCTACAACTGAAGACTGAGCTGTAATTTTATTCCAATTGTGTATTTGCAAGAGATTCCATGCCCTCAATCAGAGGCAGTTTCTTGGAGATATTCACAGCTCTGTTCCCTCTAACTGTAACTCCATCCCAAGTATCTCAGTCTTGTTGTGTAGAAACTGTAATACTTCAAGGCATTAAAATAAATTCCCAGAGTTTTATAAATTCAGTTTTGAGGCTGGTATTGTGGAAATCATTTCTGCAGTTCTGGAATTAATAAAATTGTATGTATGTCAAGTAATGTATATTTAACCCTTGCAGAGAACACCACCTTCATAAAAAAGAAGCCAAATCAAGCTAAGAAGGGGGTAAGTATATAAATAATGCATATTTATAACTGTATTCTAGATTTCTGGAAATATGTAGACTGCAATTTGGAAATGAATCGTGTAAGTTAGCACTAAACAATACTTGTGTCAGTAACAACTGATGAAACTAAAATGGAATTGAAAACTGTTTCTGTGTCAAAACAGCTAATGGTCTGTTTGAAAACAGATTACTGTTAACTTGAATTTGTCTAACAGGTTATTGTTCCATGTAGTAGAGTGCTTCAGATCTGTGGGTTGTTTTCTGACCTCAGATATTTTAAGTCTGTTTACATGTATATAGCTCACTGAACTGTCTAGGCTTCCACATATACATCTGAGTGTCATTTTCCTTGTGCTGTCTGGGCCTGAGCAGCAGGTCATATTTTTTCAAAATTATGTAAAATAAAAATGTCAAAGCATATATTGATGTCAAGGTCTGTATCCCATTTCTCCTAAGTTCTTTTCACAACCACTGTCCCTGCAACTCCACTGATGCCCTATGAATTTCTTCTCATTTGCTGATACTGGGTTGCAGGGCTTCTTCAGTCTTTCAGCTGAGTTAATGGGCACTGAGATCTTTTTGTAGCAAATCTTGAAAACAGAGGGAGTTCCAGTGGCACATTTGAGTGGCTAAATATGCATGTGTGGCATAATCTGTCAATACAGATTGAGACTTCAGATCTGTATTTCTGGAGGAGTCCTCATCTTGTACCACACAGCAGTATGGTATTTGGTTGTATTTCTAGACAACTTGCAGCTGCATTCAATCCAAGATACTTTCAAGATAGTTTACAGACTTGTTTCTGTATGAGGTCTTAGCACTTTGTTAGGGTGAAGAGGGTCTCTGTAAAGAAGGCATGAGGAGAGTTGAGGATCTCAGAATGATGTGTTCAAGGAACCTGAAAAATGAGTAAGACAGCTCAAGTTAGCTAAGAAAAACTAAGTTTTGAATGTATGGCTCTTGAGGCCCAAGAAAACAGCCCTAACGTTAGGCTATTAGGATGACGATGTGTTACAGGGAGTCACTTGCTTTTAAGTCTGGGCTCTTGTATGGCAAAAGATTTGAAAGGTTTATTGGAGCATCTTAATTTAGATTGAAACCTATTCTTTCTTGCTCACACTAGAGGGCCCTAATACACAGGAGAAATTTCTTATTCTAAGTGGTATGTGCAGGTGTGTTCCCTTTACAGTAAAAAGAGCATGTCTGGGTTCATGGGTGCATGTACAGTTTGTGAACTGTAATGTCAGAGCCTGTAAAAAAACCCTGTATTCATGTAGGCTAGAACTTTTTATATGAACACATAAAAGGAACAAAAGGTTAAGATAAATGTATTGTGAAAATTAATATTGCTGCAGTGTTGGAGATGAGGAATTAAACACACGGGAGACTAAGAACAGCAGTTTGAGTGCTGTGCCACTGTCTGAATCAGCATCGTCATATCTATTTATACTTGTAGTATTAAGTGGGTTTTAAATCTCCGATAATCAGAATGAGAAAATATGTATCCCTGTATTGAGGTAATATGAGCTAGGAATAGAATTATTTTAAAAGAATGAGCGCAAAACTAGAATCTCTCTGCTGACATGTTTAAAAAAGTTTACAATGCTTTGTCACATGTAAAAGCTAATCATGCATACACTTATATACAAAACCTGTATATTGTTCTACAGTAAATCAGTAAATCAATAATTAATCTTGAGATAACACACTAGCACTGGACAGGGAGAACTAATTCAAGAATATTTGCCACTTCTAAATGTAAATTCTGAATTAAGTGCGTAATCACCAAATGGTTTCATTGCAACAAGTTTTATTATGTTAATCCTATGCAATAAAATCCTTTATTAAGAAACTGAAGTTGTGCTAGGTATTATTTATTTGAACATGCTAACTTCTGAACAATTAAAACTATAATAGTTTTATTACCCTGTGATGCTTGACTGCAGAGCTAGCTAAATTTGTAAGAGTTAGTAGAAGCAGCATATAGAAGAGGGTCAAAACATGGAAAAATATTTTCTCTGCTCCAGTTTTTAACTGTTGCTTGCATGTGCTCCTGAACAGAGTATAGTGTTTGCTGTTGCTTTCAAAGCTGACTGTTAAGTCAGTTGGAAGTCATTGTCTCCCTTATAATGCTGGGGCTTTTGTTTTTTGTTTTTCAATAAATCAAGCTCGGTGCCAGAAAAAGTGGTTTGGGGGCACAAAAAGTGAGCAGCCAAAGCTTTAATGAGATTGAAAAACAAGCAAAAGCTGTAGATAAAATGAAGGAACAAGAGGATCTTCATGGCAGTAAGAAAACTGATAAGGAAGAGCCACTGTAAGTATGAATTAAATATACAATGGTAAACCACGTAGCCTAATTTCATGTTAATGAAGTAATTGCCAACATTTTAAATACTACCAGAGATTAGGTCATGCAAATAAAACTTCAGTTCTTGCTTTAAAAAAACCCCAGATGTTGATGAGGTGGGCCAAATGGCAATCCCCCCATTGCCCTTTTTTTGCCATTTTGCCGTATGTTTCTACAGTTATTTACTGCAGAAATAGCCCAGTGCTATCTTTAGAAATAACTTTAGTGTTATTTAACAGAGGAAATAAGGAGACGTTCTGCTGATACACATGAATAAAATGTGAAATAAACCCCAAACATGTTGAAGTATTACAGAGAAGAGTCTTGCCTCTTGAACTTTCTTTACCTCATGTTAGTTTGTTCTGGTGTAGTGAACTGAATACTATTTAAAATAGTCTTTCTAAGAGCAGGGGGAATATACAAATATGCAGCTTTATTTGTACTTATTGGGTAAGAGTTTCTATGCTGAAGGCAAGGGATAGTTTTAAGTATGACTAAAATTGTCTGGTTGAGTTTCAGCTGTTTTATACTGGAACTGCTTTCATTTCACTGCAACCCTTTGAATATTTTTGTCTGAGGCCTCAAATCTGTTAATCCGTCTCACTTAATAAATACTCAGCCCTAAAGATCAGAGGGTGGTGATTCTGGTTCCTTCCACTACATTTCTCTGCTACATGTTTTTTGTTTTTAACATTTTGTTAGTTGTCATCAAAGTTAGACTATTAAACAGTTGGTTAGTGCACACTTTTGTAAAGTTTAACATCCTCTCTTGAGTGCTAAGATGCATCATTTTTATAACCTGTTGACAAATCACTTGGAGCTTATGATACCAAGCTCTTTGGTCTATAATGTCCTCCCTACCCCTTTTGCTTACTTTTATTTAGCCTCCACAGAAACTGATATTTTGTATGCTGCAAAAACATTAATCACAAGGGGATCATTCATTTTTCCTGAAGTATTTTTACCACAAAGTCATGCTTCTCAGCGGTTGACAAAATCTGCCTGTAGAGTGACTCGGAGGAGTGGACTACTAAATAACAAGAAAAATGACTGTTCATTATTATTTATTATTATTCTTTAATGATAGTATCTTTAATTATATAATTCAGTTTGGAAGGAAATCGCAATTAGCGATCTGTTTTTTGTGTCAGAACTGTATAGATCTATATGGATTCAGGGCAACCTTTAGTATAAGGTTGCTGCAACCTTTCTGTGGTGGCCAGAACCCTCTAAAAATGTCTTCAGATATGAGGGGTGCACATACACTTCAGTTTATGGATCCGATCCCAGCAGGGCAAAGATAACTATTTCCCTTGAGATTAACTTTTTGGATTTTTAACTGTAGATGGCAGTATATACGTAAATTAAACAATGGTGAAGACCTTTAAAATTGCATCTGCTTCCAACTAATTTGTATGGCAATTTTAATTTTAAAAGCTTGAGTAATGAGCTTTATTACATTAATTCGATGTGGCTTTGTTATGTGGCAGGAACGGAAGTAATTCTTTTATAGGCTAGTATTTAGAAAGTTAAAGAGTTCTGAGACTTAAAATGTTATTTTATAATTGATGCACCTTTTTCTGCTGTACACTAACAAGAGAATAGATAACTGGAATTACTTTTAAATTGAACCAGTTTGTTTTAATCAACAGCAAATAGGTTTTTCGGTGTTCATAAATAATATTTCATAAAGATGGGCTGCTAATCTTTCTACTTAAAGTGCTGAGTAGATTTTTATCAGTAGTGGTTTCAAGTTGAACTTTAAAGAACATTTTTAATTTTCTGTGTAACAGTTGGTCCTAACCTGTAAGAATTGATTTAAAATGTTTCTGAACATACTCTGTGCTTTGAAGATATATTTTTCTGATTTTACTGGTTTCAAAAGTCATTCCACAGATGCATCCTTTTTTGTATCTGACTTTTATTGTTATAAGCAACTGAGCATAACACACAGTGATTTTTTTAGTTCTGGCTGCAAGTCCTCTTAAAGCCCCAATCAAGGGATACCTAATCATCACAAGATTGAGATGGCTCTCCTGCTTTTTGAAATGCCTCATCAGTGGAGGAGTGATGTCCTTCCCCTTCCTTTTAGCGGGCTGGTGCCTACATCCTTTGTCTTTGAAGGAAGAAGATCAGACTCTGTCCTTTTCATTTTAACACATTTAGCCACACAGCTCCTGTCTTGCAGGAGATGCGCTAACTAGCAGGGCATGAACTTTGGTAGAGGCATCTTGTACTCTTGGTTAAGTCAGTGTGCATGGGACCAGAAGAAATCAAGCCGGCAAGAGCAGGCAAGTTTCAGTAATCAAATAGTTAGGAGTCACAGTGGAAGAAAATACTCCTTGGTCAAAAACTTGTTTTCATTCCTGTTTCTACACAGAATTGATAGAAAGTTACAATGGTTTTCAGGCTTAAGTACTTGCTCCCTACTTGCAGCGTGATGTCTACCGGCAGCATCCTGAATCTCATTTACCTTTTTTCTGATAGTGTTCATTTGTACTTTATGCCAGTCACAACTTATGAATTGAAATACTGCTGCATTGCTCATTAAAATTACTATTTTTATCACTTTTAACCTAACAAATTAAATGTAAGCAGTGTTTTTACAATTCTGTAATCAAGATTAAAAGCCTCTGTCTCTTCTACACTAGTATTACTGGAAAATAGTTGCGATTGTTTTGAGGTACAGGGAAGTTTGTGGTATCTCAGAACGACAGCTTACAGTGTCTGAACTCTGGGGATGTTTCGGGTGACAAAATGTGTTGCCAGCTGTGCAGCAAATTACAAGGTTTGGATGCTTCAGAGTTTCCATAATACAGAATATATTCCATTTTGGGAGTACAAAGACTCTCTCCTCCCCTCTCCTGAGATACCCTTTTGGGCATATAAGGAAGGGCAGCATCAGTAAAGAAGCATGGTCTACCTTGAGCACTTGTCTCAAGAGTGTATATATAGCAAGTGTTAAAACCACTGACAGCATGAGGCGGGGGTGGAGTGAGACATAGCAGGGCCAAGCTGGACCTTAGGGGAAAATATTACTAGTATTCTATCATTAATACCACAGTACTGTAGTACGTGAGAGTTGGCTTTTTTGACGATTACTTGTTTTCACCTAGAATCAGGGCTGTGGAAAAAAGACTTTTTCAGTTTGACTTAAAGGTGATGCAAAACTGTCCAGAACTTTAGCAGTAGCAAGTTTCACATTTGTTTTGAAAAAGATTACTTGCTCATACACAGACTAGGGTACTGTTTACACAGTCTTCTCTACTGGCTTTCTCTCATCCTTGTAGTTTGAATTTTATCCAATTAATAATTAATATTTTCAGTAAACACAGTAAACAGCAAATTACAGTGCTACAATATATGTTGCTAATTTTCTACCATGATTATTGGGTTGGACGTTGTGTAGCATTTTACAGTTACATTTTAACTGTACGTTTTGTTCTAGCGTATCATCTTTACGGTTGGCCTACAGAGATCTTGATATTAAAACAAATCAAGAAAATTTAAATCTATCTGGTAAGAAGAAAACTGAGTTGGAGAGGCTTGGCATAGGATTTGGCAGCAACAGAAGGTATGTGAAGTTCTATAAACTGTATTTAAAATACTCTGTGGCTTTATGCAGTTATCCTTCATTTTACTTAGGAAATGAAAAAATATACTAAAGTGTGTTATGGAAACTTAAATAATATAATCAAATAATCTAATATTTGTCAGGGGGAAGGATCAGAATTGCTTCTGATTGATTTAAGTTCTAACCTGCCAGACAGGCATTAACCTAAATTGAAGGATGTTGGTAAGGTTTTTGCCTCCATTAGCTGGCTGTGAGGAGAGTAGACTGGTTTCAGTGAACACTACCAACCCAAGTGTAGTCTGTCTTATACAAGCCAAAACTCTGAAATTGCTCTGTTTTCCAGCTGTTGGATTGGTCTGTGTGTTCAGAAGTCCTGTCCCTACTTCAGATAATTACAGTTGAGTTTTCCAGAGCTTTTTCTTTGTTCCTTTTTTTTTTCTTTAATTCCTGCTTTCTTCTTAAATGTTTGTATAGCTTGGGCTTTATCAGCAACCTTCAGAAACTAGATTTGGGCTTTAATTTTTTTTCTTTTTAGGTGGGAGCTTTGTCATCTCCTTATATACTTATTTTCTTCTTGTCCCCAGTGGCATTTCTCACTCAGTCACCTCAGATATGCAAACAATAGAGCAGGAAACACCTGTAATTGCAAAGCCGAAGAAAAAATACACCGATGATGCAGAAGATTCATATTTCTCTGCTAGTTCAAGGTAACTTACAAGCTTTTACTTGGGGTGAGGGCAGAAATATATGCAACTTATGTATTAAAATATGCAAAATATTTTTGGAACTTAAGACCAAAACGGAAGACAATTGGACATGTCTACACAGCTAACATATTTTCAGGGGAAATCTGAATCAGAAAAGTTGTGGAATAGTTGACCTTACCTTGATGGCACATGTATTCATAAAGAGGAGGAGTTACTTTTTCTGAGGATAGTCTTAATTATGTGTTTACAGGTTTTGTCTTGTTCAGGGTCTAGTCTCTATTTGCACAGACAGTTGCCATGTAAGTTTTTAATTGCTGTGCACCAAATCCAGTGATTTTTTTATTCTTGGCAGAATGATTTGTGTTCATTCCTTTTCTTTTTTTTCTTTTTTTTTTTTTTTTCGTTTTCTCTCTTGTGGCACTGTCTTCAATCTACTATTTAAAATTAAACGAGCATCAAAGTCTGATATTAGATATACTACAGCTGCATCAGCCTTTTAACTGGAAGCACGCCAGATGCAAAAACTTACATCTTTTTGAGGTATTGTGTGTTGGATGTATTGTGTAGATGCCTGCAGTGTTACTTGATAGACTTCTATATATTTGAATTAAAAAATATGCAAAAAATAATTGATGAAGTTTTGATCAAAGTATGAATGCAGTGCAAATTACAAAATACCGCTGTTGGGAGGAAGAGGAAAACAAGTTAGTTCTACAGGCACTAATTGCAATGGAACAGTTGTTTCTGGACTGGCAGATAGGAACAGGTGTTGCTTTTATAAACCGCCTTTATTGGATTGGTGCCACAGAAACATGAAAAATTGTACCTAATTACTTGTAGACAGGCAAATAAAACCACAAAGGCTTTTGTGTCATTACTTTGTAGTGTAATCGCTAGTGGCAGAAATGCAAACATGGTACCAAGTCTTGTAAAATAAAGCCTATCATTTCAGTGCTTCCCTGTTTGTTCCTTGAAAAGAGCTGTTACTGCTCTCGAATTATTCATATGCCTACTAGCAGGCAAAGGATAAATTATGGAAGAGGTTTTTTAATGTGTTTTGGTTCAATAATTAGAATATAAATTGTAACCTAGCTGCTCCCAGATCGTCTTCTAGTTATAGCAACAGTAGAATCTAATTCGAGTTGGTGTACAAATTCATTCTCTTTAAAAAAAGTATAAAGTCAGATTGCTGTCTTGGTAAGGTTTGTAAGGTGGTTATTAGCCTTTATTTCAAAGGGTGGCTTTGAAATAGACGTAATTTTAACATCTTCATATATGCCCAAAAGCAAAATAATCGTACTTGATATTAAGAGTTCTGACAAATATCTATAAATTAATCAAGCTAACTATCTGAAGATTTAGAAATATAATTGAAGCTTCTCAAAATCCTTGGATTTTGATTTTTCTTTTTGCTACAATTAATAAAATCTATTAACATAACAATGTTAAATTTTATTTTCTATTCAATGCTGGTTTTCTTTCTCCCTTCACTCACACCCCTCCCACACTCCCTGAGTACTGAGAATACTATTTTGCAAAGTTATGAAAATCTGAGAGGGAAGGATAAAGAAAGTAAGTAATGTTATTCAAATCAGCTCTTGTAGCCCCTGTCCCATCCTGTGATTTTGATGGACATTATGAGATTGGATAGCTTTGTATGTACACGTATACATGTATGTATGTATACACATGTATGTGTATATGTATACACATACATATGTATACATGTGTATACATGTACATATGTATGTATATGTATACATACATATGTACATATGTATGTATACGTATACGTACATGTGTATACATGTATATATATGAACACCTTGTTATTACATGTCCATATGAAACTTAGAAAGATTACTGTGGCTTCTTTTTGTCTGTCAGAAGGGAAGCAGAGAGACTCTTGCTTCTTACAGTTCATTCCAGATCTGTCCCTGCTATTTTCCATGTGCAGAGGCCGGAGGCCTTGCTGCTGAAAGTGTCACATTTCTCATAAACTACAAAACCAAAGTGTCCTGACTATTCATAACACAAACACGGAGGACCTTGTTGTGGGTGGGGTTTTTTTAAGAATGCTTTTCACAAAATACAGCTGCAGACTTTAATATCCCATGCTTGTTCTACTGAATCATTCCGTTCTGCTAGCCTCCTGTTGATCATTTTACTCCCTACCCTTGTCAAATCCGAACTTTAAGAAAGTCTATTTAACTACAAAGGGAAATTCTTAATATTTGGCATTTTAATAAGGTGGTTTTTTTCAAGTATTCTCCATATATGTTTAGATATATGTAGCTAATCAAAGGGGTAAAGGTCAAGGTAACATATGACCAGAACTGAAAAACATGCTGATTTTTTTCCCCTCTTTTCTTTCTGTTTGTGTTTTCCTTGTGGTTTTGATATGCAAGAGAAGATTGTTGTATTAAGACTTGGTTTTAAGTGTTGTTTTAACAAAACATGTTACAAAACTCAGAGGTACTTAATATTTGTATTAAAAAATACAAAAAATATTTAAATAAAAATTTATTTAGATAACACACAGACCCAAAGACAAGGGCCGTCCTCACTGTTCTGATCTGTTTGTTGATGCCTTAGCAAATGAGACCAGATTCTTTGCTTGCATAGTTTACAGATTGACTTGTCTGGAACTGTGAGATTAGCCCCTATCAGCCCCTTAGTGAAAAAACTTTGCCCCACGTGGAACCAGAGCACACCTGGATGCCATGGGTTAGCTCTGTGTTCTTGGATCTCTGGAGTGTTCAAAGTGCCTTGAAAGTCATGGTGGCTTTTTTTGTAGCTGGTCTCTTAGCACGAGGCCTTTATGAGCAGACTGCTTTGTAGTGTCATCATGGTGCCTTGCTTGCAGAGTCTGTCCTTAAGTTTTCTGAGGGTTGCTCTTAAACCAACCAGGTATCTTGACAATGTCCTTACCAGTGCTTTGCCTGACACTAACAAAGATGTAATACGTCGAAGTAATGAGAACTTTGCAGGATTTGGTGGGACCATATCTTTCAGGCAAAGATATATTGCATATTCGTTACCATATTCAGCCAAAAGAAAGGTTGAACTTTCCAGTCAGACAAATATATGTGTAAAAACCCCCAAAAATTAATTTAATTCTGCAAAGCTTCTAACCGATATTGTGAAGTCCTGATTATTCATTGACAACTATCATTGTGCTGAAAACTTACTTGTCAGTGTACGCTTATTATAGCAATATTTATTCAACAATATAAAGTTCCCACTTTTTCAGTAGTTTTTTTTACTTCCTTTATTTTAGGTACTACGATTCTTCAGATTTGAGGAGCAGCACTTTCTCTAAATGGGACGACAATTCAGATTCTTTTTGGAAGAAGGAAAACAGTAGTAGGGATGTTGATGTAATGTTAACTTCAAAGAGTCCAGGATTTTCAGACAGGTATACCAAGAAAACCTAACTGATTTTTGTACAGAAAGTCAAAGCTTTGAGTCCTGGTCAGAGTAGTGGGATTTTTTTGCAATCTAGAAGGAGAATTTGGCAATAACTTTCATCAGCAGTCAAGAGATTTTTTATTTTCTTTTTTTTTTGTAAGCTGAATTTCCTATTTATATTTTAAGCACTTGGCTGTTTTGCTCAGTGCTGTACAGTGTATGTACTGGAGGTAATTTCCAAAGCGTTTCAGCAAAAAAAGGAGTAGACAAAAGACGCTGAGAGAAACTCAAATATTTGCACTGTTCTGAGAGCATAGGTGCTTTACTTCTTTGTTTATTGCCTAATGAACCAAAGAGAACCCAGTTACCAGGTGAATGAAACTATAGGGTGCTCAGCTTTTAGGATGAAAGTGTTGAAGATACTTGCAAACAACATGGCTAATTGTTGTGATGATAAAAAATGAATGTATTTCTTTGACAACTGCATTTTTATCTTTGTAATCAAGTAGAAAATGTAAGAATGTGGGGCTTTGTGTGCTTGATTGGTGTTTTATGCTTCTGTTCTTACTTAAAACTGTATTCTTCATTTACATGTAAAGTACAGCTTGTGCATGTAAGTACAACTTCTTTAACACAAGCATGTTCTGCTTCTTCCTCTCTAGTGGACCAGTGATGCATATTACACAAAATAGGGGTTCATGTCCATAATACTGTTACTTCCTCATTTGCTTACATTTACTTTGGAAAAGTTGGAGGGGAAAAAAAGGGAAGTGACTGTGTTGAATATGTATGTTTGAGGTGGAAGGCAGTGACAGTTTAAAGGATGTTGAACCTTTTTGTGCTATTACGTTTAAATCTGAACTTCACTGACATTGTGGGTTTTGACATTTTGTAGAAATATTCCGTCCTTGTTCACATAATTTAGCTTGCTTTTTAAATGAACTTTGAAAATAAACATACAAGACTAATGAATTTGAAATGCTGTTTGTTCACCATCTTGTAAAACTGTCACTGAAATTGTATTTGCTGCTCTGTCAACTTAGTTATCTGAATTTCTTTATCCTGGGTTGATACTGATTTTATTTTTTGCTATGATGTAAGTAAAAGTTAGGCTCACAAATGCAGTTTATTTTTCTTTTAGGCCTGCGTCTCGTCGTAAGCCTGAATATGAACCACCTTTAAACACAGATGAGGCACAAAAAAAATTTGGCAATGTAAAAGCAATTTCATCAGACATGTATTTTGGAAGGCAAGATCATGCTGATGTAAGTAGAAAGCAGTGATAAATATTTTTGAATATTAAAATAGTCTTTGACTATAAACACAGTGTTCTTATATACAGAAGACCATAAATAGTTAAAATTGGTAGAATTAGTAAGCTTATAGAATGATATCCACTTGAATATTTGTCTGATAGAGGTGTAGGCATTTCTGATAACTCTGTTTGTTAGTTTATCATTTGATTTTAAGGAGTTGCCGCTGCCAGTAGGACCTTACCTCCAGCATCATTCTTCTCTGATAGAAGTGGTCAGCAGTCTTTATTTTTGAAAGAATCAGCCTGATGCTGGATGTGGCCTTACTTCATTTGTTCGAAATACCCAAACTGATGCCAACAAACTGTTGTTAAAACAGCTATCCCCTCTGTGTTTGTTGCATGGAAACATTATTGCTATTGTAAGGCCAACTAAGTGATTAATTGTTCAACAAATGACATGTAATTGATTCAGCCTAGAAATAAAACACAGATTAATACTATGTTGCATTTTAGAGGTGAGAGATCATTTTTAAAACATACTTTTAATGAAAAATTAACAATGTAATGAGGAATGTAAAAATATAATCAATTTGTTATAATAATAATCATCAATTATTATTATGTTCCCAGGGAACTCAGAAAAAGTTGAATTAAAAGCATGATGTGATCAGAAGGGTTAACGTGATGCTAGCTGCAGTGCTTTTTCCTTATCTTATCCTATCCAACCACTCAATTTCACATTTTTTAGTTGTTGTTTTTAATGGTTGCATAGCTTTTCAGCAGTTTTAGGGTAGCTAACAGTGAATAGGCCTCTTGGTGTTGCAATAGTAAATGTCACTCTGATCAACTCAGAAATGAGTTGAGATTATGACAAACTCACACTGTATAAGTCATGTGAAAAGTACAAAATGGGAGCAACTTTCAGAATGGTCAACTTCAGCTGGATTTATATGTTCTGAAGCTGTACCTATAATCTCATGAATTATCTGACAGGACTTCAAAAGATGACAGCATACTGTTATAACACTTTTCTTCTCAATTCTTTTCTAGTATGAAGCAAGGGCTCGACTAGAAAGACTTTCTGGAAGCTCATCTATAAGTTCAGCTGACTTGTTTGACGATCAGAAAAAACAACCAACAGGTACATACTGAACAGAGCGAGAAACTGTATTATGGAGTGAATATGCTCCTGTACTCTGCTTCTAGTTCCACTATCAGCTAGCTGTCACTGTATTCTGCAAGAGGTGTACGAAGTGCAGTACATGTTAGTGTTGCTAATAGGTCAAGCAAGCATAGCAGGTGTATTTATTATTTTTTTTTAAATAATTTCTTATATTTCAAGTTCTGTGTTTTCAGTTCACTAAGTTCAGTGTATTATACTGTTTTTTACATGACTTGTTGAAAATAATAGACTCAATATGTTGTAAATAATTTTTATCAAAGGGAAACTGTAATATTTTGTTATAAAACCAAATGAGGTAACACCTACATTGACTGGTTTTTTGATAAATGACCATAAGCAACTTTTGTGTTTATATATGTGAAAATAGCTGTCATCATAATATTGAGTCTAAGAAAAATCTTTAATAAAATATTAGCAGCCTTGAAATTCCCATGTTAATCTGTTGCATGGCATATCGTATCCATTCATCATGGTATCTTCTTCTAAAACTGGTCTTGCCAAATTATTAAGGACATTTTTCTATTGGTTTGTCTGTGTAAAGGATTTGTTGGAATGCCTTACATTGGAGAGTATAGTTCAAATTAGAAAGGAAGTAGTAGATTAGATTGACTGAAAAGTAGCTCCTTAGGCTTTTGAAAATGGCTCACATTTTCTTTCTAACACCCTTTTAGGATAGTGCAATAATGTAAAATAGAAAAGGTAGGAAATACTGGAGCATTTTATTGACTTGATCAGTTGGGTTTCATTCCTTAACTTGTGAAGAAATGGGAAAAAAAGAATTCTTGAAGAACTTGAAATCTGTGAGTAATTATACAAATAGGGTGGAAAGCCAAACAGTATACAGCATCTGATTTTACTTTGGAAAAGTTGGAGTTAAAAAACTAAACATGTGATTGTTCAGTTTTGATCCCCTGAAAGCAAGTTTTTAATACACTGGCTATTAGAGAAATAACTCCTGTTACTAATTACTTAAGCTGGATTTTAGTAATTTGAAATTTAAAAAAAAAATTTAAGTAGGGGAAGAGACATAAAGCAGAATTTGCAGTAAATTACCCACTTGAAAGAGTATTTGCAAGATTATTATGTCATACTTGTGCTTAAAAAGATGTGGGAAGTACAAGCAAAGAAATGGTATTTCTGAAATTATAAACTGTGTTTTCAGAAGTACATGGGGTTGTGATAACATTTTTTATCTATTGTTGCCTAGAACTCCATCTTTTTTATTTTTATTTTCTTACATATGAAATATTTTATATGGAATTAATTTTTCCTTTAATTTGTGTAATATATGTGGGGCTTTTACACAGTACTGAATAAGAGAATAAGCTAGGAAAAGGTAGATATGAGTTAAAGATGGGGCAAATTGGTGTGAAATACATATCTCTGTCTTTATATATATATGAATGTGTCTTTCTATGTACACATGCACATATATATATGTGGTAAAATTCTCACCCTATTCTGAATAAGGGTAATACAGGCAATTATGTAATGTTTAGTAGCTGTACATGAATTATGCACACACGATTATTCATCACTAACCACTTGGAAGGGTTCTTGGGGCTTGTGGAGGAATGCAGAGACTCCTAATAATGGGATGAAAATAGCTGCCTGTGATTTGAGGTTAGTTACTGTTTGTGACTGGTGTGCAACACAACAGTAAATTTAAAGTTTTATATTACAGAGAATAAACTTCTGCTAAATATTATGGGTTGTTAACGGCTCTAAGATAATAGTGAGGAAAAGATAGACCAGAAATTATTTTGTATGTTATAAATTCACACTATATTCAATCTACAGAATCTTCCTTTCCTGCATTCCTGTTACACCTCCCACCCCAAAGACTATCTTTTGACAGTGGTCCGTCTTGGAGAAATTTTACTGATAGCTTGTCTGGTATGGAATTAATGCCAAGGCCATCATTAGTTCCATAAAATAAAGGTAATAAGGAGACCAGAGGCTGGCAACAAAAACACTGCTGTAATTCTGGGGTTCTTGCCAGAATAAAATGTCCTTTGAATCTAAAGTTGTTTTTATGAGCTCTGCTGAGATTTAGGGTAGAACAGTTTTGGGATGCTTTCATTTGTACAGAATGCTGTAGGAACCATTTACCAAAAAGAGGGCTACAAGTAAACACGTTTACTTTGCATTGTTTCAGACCAGTTGCTTATGAAAGATGGCATGTTGGACAGCTGACTTGTAGATGCTGATTTTGAAGGAAATCACAAGAAAAGGAGTTGCTTTCCTGTCTCGTTTACAAGTTTTTCAGACAACCATACATAACGAGGAAAACATGAGAAAATTAATGTGGCTGAGAAGTGGTTAGAGCTTTTCCCAGGTTATTTATATCTGCCAATTTTATTTCCATGACTCTGACTTCAATATCAAATGCTTCAGCATTTTTGTTAAGTGGAACAGTTTGTAAGGAAGTCAGAATTACAGTTCAGAAATAGGGCTCTCTCAGTAACAGAGAATTTTTGAGAATAATCTATAAACAAGTGTGCCCATGCATTGTAGAAACAGTTACTAGCAGGCTGTAAAGAATGGAGTGGGAAGCATCTACCATGATGAACCAGCCAATTAGCTTAGGTAAATAAAATTATCTACAGTAATGTTTTTCTCAGCCTGCTAATGAGGCAGGTGCCTTTAATTTCCCATGAAAAGAGGAGCTGCAGGTTCATTCTCTTTCCCTCCTCCACTCTTGTTCAAAACAAAAAAAGGGAGAAGAACGGGCAGCCCATGGGTAGCGATGTGCACTATGGAGCTCCCGTCAAAAGGAGTTACAGTTGTACAGGTTGGGGAGTCTGAGGCTGGATGAGCTTGTCCAAGGTTCAGTAACTGCTTGCAAGTTACTAGTTGTGTCCTGGCTTGTCATGACTATCTGTTGGCTATGTGTCTTAAATGAAGGCCACAGATTGCAGTCTCCATTTTGATACAGGTATGTTTTGGGATGCTTCTTCTCAGGAACCCCACTTATTCCCAAGATCATGGCCTGTGATGCTGGTTTACTGACATTTGTGCTTTTTACAGTATCGGGTATTTAACATTAAGGCCTGCCAGTAATTCTTTTTGCAAATGAGTGGGTGACTGTAGTTGTTAGCATGTTAATACTTATCGTGCAGTTAATAGAAATCAAAGATGTCTCAAAACAATCTTCAGGCCTGTATTTTTCATAATAGTAGAGCTAACAGTAGCCACACTATATTGGCTTTAAGGAAGGCTGCATTGCCAGCTTTGCCTTGGAGTTTTAAAA
The DNA here is from genome assembly GCA_024361745.1 of Cacatua alba. Lineage (NCBI taxonomy): Eukaryota > Metazoa > Chordata > Aves > Psittaciformes > Cacatuidae > Cacatua > Cacatua alba. Next base: position 36,981 of record JANEMJ010013396.1, on the reverse strand, counting down.
CTTACTTACCTCTGCTATAATTTCTATAGAGCTCTCCAAGCCTCAGATGTATTAGTGCAAAATGTGTGCTTATACAGCATGCAAAGCATACCTGTGCATGCACATAACCACGGAAGTGCATTCATATTTAAATTGCACGGTAATAAATCTGTTTAGGATACCAGACAAATTAACATTGCAGCGGATTGAAAGTGCAGAATAAATTATGTATTATCCAAACTTTACTTGCTTAGCTGGGAATACAGAGTGTAGAAGATGCAACTCTGGGTGAGATTTTGAACAACTGAAAAAAACTGAAACAAGTCAGTTTAAGAGATTTGAGATATGTGCTCAGTGGTTTTTACAGTGTCAATCAGACATTGGTATTTAGTGCTCCTAGTAGTATCTTGTACTTCCAGGGGAGGAAAGTCTGCTTTTAATAGAAAATTCTCTTTTCTTCTTGTGTGCATGTTCTTTTAGGAAGCTACAATATTACAAATGTCTTGCCTTCAGCTCCTGATATAGCTCAGTTTAAACAAGGAGTAAAGTCAGTGGCTGGAAAACTTTCTGTACTTGCTAATGGGGTCATGACATCTATACAGGTTAGTAAAAATATTTACAATATATTAACCATCTATTAAAGTCTTTTTATAGGATTTAGTATCATGGATGCTGCCATTGAATCATCCTTAGGGAGGAAAGAATGAATTTGGCTTTGAGCTTTGTAGACCTCTTGTGGTAGACAGTAGGTCTTTTTAAAAAGAATTCTGCAGCTGTAGAATAACTTTTTTTGCCTTTTCCTTATATACTTTATTTCTTTTCTTACAACTGAAACAAAATTTCCATAACAGTTATTTGCTGTCACTTAATTTTTAAATTAATAATAGTTCATAACTCAGAACAGAATAGTTTAGTTGGAAGTAATCTACAGCAGTCATCTGACCCAACTCTTGTATTGGCTTTTTAATTGACTTGACATTAATACCTTTGATCCATGTTTGTGCACAAAATCAAGACATCCTGGTCTCAGTAGTGTAAAGTATGCTTCATGCTCCAGTTAGTTTGCATTTCCTAGATTAGGTCAGTGGGCTCTTGGATGTTTGCAAATCAAGCTAATTATCCTGGCATTTAACCATAAACTGCAGCTCTTGGAAGCACTGGTCAAATTTCTTTAAGTCTTTAAGAATTAAACTAGGCTTTATTTACAAATATTAATTAAAACTGATTTATTTCAGTGGAAAACGTACTCATGTCTGTCTGATTTTTTTACTTTTCTAGGATCGATATGGTTCGTGACATCTTTTGTATCAACATAATTAAGTACACTAAAGAAGGATTTCTCTTCAGATACACAAGTAATCACACTGCTGATTGGAGTGAAGGTTGCCTTAAGACTGTTGATGTTTTTACTTGTTCCAGCATATTTTTTTTCATTATGCAGCTTTCTGGCTCAGCCTGTTCTTACTCCTATTTAATCTTTACAGAGCAGAAATCTTGCAGCAACTTGTTACATTGCATGTACTTTTTTGATTTCCCCTCCTTTACAGTCTTACATTTGTTAGCAACCTTAATGTTAGATGTTGGAAGCTTTATTTTATTACTGGTTTCGACTGTGAGGCAGGAATGAGAAAGAGGATGAATGCATACGTTGGAAATGAGGGTTCCTAATAGAAACCTCAGTGCAGTTTCATCCTTACCAGATGTAGCTTGTCTTCCGACTCTCACGAGCTGTGGGGAAGAAAATGTAAATGAAGTACGTGCTGAGGTGTTATTTAGTAGACTGTTGCAATAGAGTTAAGTTAAACCTGCGCTTATCAGGAAGTAGAAGCTCTTGCAGTCATAAATTGTTGTGCATTAAAATGATGGGGGATTAAGTGTTTTAAAACAATATTCCAGCTAGAAAATTGTATGCTTAGATGAGAAGTACGGAGAAGACAAGACATGGTATATTGAATAGTGGATTTCATCTTGTTACGGGAACAAGCTATTTATTCCTAGTTTTGAAAGTTACAAAAAATTGCAATATAGAATCCTTAAGTGCTTTTTAAAAATCTGTATTGTGTATGAATTGAACAAAAAGAATTTAAATATATAAAGGGCCCAATAGAGCAGTTAATTAAATACTTGTTTAAAATGTTTAGAACAAGCATAGATTTTTGATAAATTATGCAATATTGAACGAGGAAATAGTGGGGCTGTGTTTTAGACAGTCTAGAATTTTTTTTTTTATGACATCCTGTATAAAAATGATTATGACCTTAAAGAAAAAACCCATCACAACCAAGAATGAGCACAAGACAATTCCATTCTGTAACTTTATTTCTTAATTCAAATTTGTAAACGTTACTATCTAATAAAAATAATTGCTATAAACTCATTTTAAAATTAAATTTCTATGTGCAGACATGAGCCTCCAGCTTCCTAAATACTGCCGTCTGTATTCTGTCTATACAATGGTCTGGTAGAATTAACCTTTAATTTCAATTAGTGAAATTAGCTTTCTTATTAAATTACTACAGTGGTTCAGAAATCAAAATGCTAAGGCTGGGGTAGAAAATAAGCTACTGTATTGAAATACTGTGAACACTGTGTTGAAATGCAGTATACATTATACAGTATAACAGTATAGCTGTATTTCTTCTTTAATTTCTAGATGCCTTTTACATCTACCTCTCAGTTCTGGTAACTTTCTCTTGAGGCTGTTGCACTTAGATTTATTAATCCAAAAATGATCTTTCTTCTTTAAGAGTAGTACAAAACAAGCATTTCTTTTGCTTAACTGTAGACCTTTACAGTAAAAGTCTTGCTTTGATTTCTCCTTTCTGACCCTAAAGATGTGATTTTGCTAATATAAAAAGCAAATGTACTGGTCAGGGCTTGCTTCGGTTTTCTCTAATTACAGGTAATGATTCTCAGACTACTCTTTCAGTTAAGTGTACACGAAGTAGTAAAGTTATTGCAAGTAACAAGTGGTCTGATTTTCAGAGTTGTGATATACCAACAGCATCCAGTGACTTGCAGAAGAGCTGCTCCTCCAGTCACTAGGCTGTATAGTTAGACGTTTGTGTATGGATGCAGTTGCTTAAATTAAGGCAGTGAAATATAACAAAATGTAGTTCTGTCCCATCCTGTGGTTTCTCATATGTTACAGTGAATGGGAGATCACCTACAATGAAATAGTTGTGTGCATTTTTTATGTGTCATTGCAATAGAGTCAACCACTCACAGATGGAAAAATACAAAAAAAAAGAGATTTTTCAGTACAAAATAAGAAGAAATTCTAGGAGAAAACAACTATGGCGTTATCTTAAATGCCACAAAGCATGTGCAACTGTCTAACAGCTGTATAGATGGATGAATAGGTCTTGAATCCCCTCTCTCCATACACCTGTTTGTGTCTTTAATAAATCCATGAGGTTTCACTGTTTTTCATCAAATTAAGGTGGGGAGAGTTTTCCATGTACACTGGAAGAGACAGCTTTAACTCCTCTAGTTTCCTGGGAATTCAGGATACCATGGCATCTCTGATTCTGCAGGATTGTACTGCATCAAAGGGAGAACATGTCTTAAAATTAGCTTTGTCTTCCTGCTTTCTTGTGTGTCCTTTTCCTTTCACCTTTTGCCTTCAAACACATTTGTCAGTCTCTGGTAAGAGGGGCAAATGGCTGATGCTGCTGCAAGCATTACAGGTTTAGGATGTGTGATAAAACCATGTATTGGATCTGGTTTTGCAACAAGTTTCCAAGTGAAACTTGGCATTGGTCACCAGTTGTATTTTATTGCAGTTCTTCCCTTGATCCTCTCTTACTACCCTTAACACCTTCCTTTTTCAAAGCTGGAACTGAATGACAGCAGCAGCAGCTGTGAACCATTCAAGTTAAACCTTCCTCCTGTTAAGGTCCAGTAAGGACACTGCATATCAGGGGAGGAGAAAGAGGATTATTTAATACTTTATATTGCTGAAAGTTTATTTTATAGGTTAAATTGAAAGGGTTAGAAAAATATTTATAGCTAGTTGTTAAAACACCACAAACAGCATTAATTCAATGCAGAGACCTGTGTTCTCCTTTCCTGAGTAGTCTGAAGGGAATCTTGTAACCATCTGTTTCTCTTGCTTTCTGCAAAGTGGGAAGTGTTCAATGCTGTGATTCTGCCCTGCTTCACATCAGTTTGTTACACTGCTGGGAGAAGCAATTCCAGAGCCATTTTGGTGCTTTTTGTTTTAGAAGGATTTTGTAGTGCAAGAGTGGGCTGAGTGACTTCTTAGTATAGGAGTCTGTAAATGTTGCTGTAGCTACATGTGTTTTAACACTGCTCTTGTCCTGCTCCTGAGTCAAAGAAGTCTAGCTGTCATTGTAAAACAAGGGTGAAGCTGAAGACCACATAAAATGGTGTGTGCTTGACTTGGTTTTGAGAGACTTCTACACTTCATTGCACATCCATGCCTGTGAAACTGGATTCTCTTTGATCAGTAACAGTCAAACTGGTGTCACACCGACCTGGAAAGCACTGAGGTGGTACGAAGCAGAAAAATTGCACTTGTCCTTTCTTCTGCTGCTCTCAATTTGAAAACAAACACTAGCGCTGCCGCTGTCTTCTTGCAGGATCAGCTGCAACTGTCAGAATATGTTACTTCTAATTTCAGTGCTTTCAATTTAAATTTGCTGTTGGTGTCTACTATTTAAAACCTTCAAAGGCAGTCTGTCAATATGGTCTCCCACACAAAGCAATATGATCTCATGGTTCTTTTTGAACTTCGATTTCTGTGAGAATTTTCCTTCCCTTTATGTGGTAAGCAGTGTTGCTTTCTTCCCAAGAAGATGTGAAAATAGAGAATAGCCCTGTTGAAGCAGTCCAGAAAGCCTTGTGGTGCTTGGAGTGTAAGTAGAGGGTTGTGTCTGTTCTGTTTGCAAACTATGCAAGAACAGTTCGGTATATGGTTTGCAAGCCTCTGAGGGTGCACCTTTATCAACAATCTTCCTGATTTTAGAGAGAAAAGAAGGAAAGGAGCAACAGAGAACTTGGAACTTCTTCCCACCTGCAGCTTGGCTTGCAGCTGAAGATGGGGAGAATTGTTGCATAGCTGAAGCTCTGTAACACTTACTTCATTTGTACCTTTGAATTTTGTGTGGTTAGTCTGACCTTTCTGTTCTCTTCAGTTATCTTGTAGGAGCAGGTTTTGGTCTTAAAGATAGCTATTTCTGTATCTTAGCTAATGAGAGTTCAAACCAATTCCTACTTATGGACATCTGTTGCCATTAGAAAGGTCTTAGCATGCCATACCTGATGGCTGCCTACAACATGAGGTGTGTGTCTCTGATGCTGCATCATCAAGGGCATCTAAAGTAACTACAAGTGAGCACCTGGATTGGGCCCCATGTAACTGCTGTACATTGAGCAGCATAGGTATCTACTCTCCACTGTTTGTACTAATGCTCCATATGTTTATAGCAAGGACTATATTTGCTCTTAATTGGGAAATTGATATGGAAGAGCTGTAGCTTTCCTTGGTGGAGAAAATAATTAGGTTGTTGATAGGCTGGTTTGAGAAGGCACGCAGCAGGATTGTCTATGAGAAGGTGCAGGAGATGGGGATATGCAGGAGACATGTTTGGTGATGGGCACATGGAAATGTTCTCATGCCAACACTGCAGGATCCTATAGCATGAGAAGGTTGCACAGTCTGAAGTTTGTATGTCAAATTCTTTATTGGTTCATCAGCTAATGAGCCAATCAATACAAAACAGCATTTACATCTTTATTCATAAGTTGCGGTTTTCTCTTGGTTTCTGTTACTGTAATGATTATGAGAACAAAACCCTTAGGGAGGTGAACACAGTGCAGTGATTTGTGGATGTGAAATTTGCTAGCAGAACGGCTTGATCAGAAGTGATATATACATTCCAGAATTAAATTATACTGAAGAACGTGTTGCCATTCCATTACCTCCGCCCAGTGCTCCAGAGCTTTGGTGTATTTGAGAGGGATGGTGCTGAAGCAGTAATCTTGCTAAGAGAAGCTCCTTTGTCATGGTTTGTAGTGACCAGTTGCGAGACAAATGTGTGCCCATAGCAGGGAAATATCTAGGATCCATTACTAAAAATGATAAAAGGGAAAGGGAACAGAGATTGCCAGTCTTTCCTCAGAGAAAGATTTCATTTGTTACCCAAACATAATCATCCCCCACACTCTGTGCAATCTCTGACTGAGCAGTGGCCCCATCGAAAGGCAGCCTGTGAAGGTCACAGTGCTTGGGCATGGGATAACACTTCTAACTCCACATGGAAATCCCTTTTATAAGCTGATGTAAAACTGGATTCCTGAAGTGTAGCAGCCAACCATTGAAGAAGCACACACTTTTTTTCAGTTTTCTCATTATATTGATGAGAGTTTCTGCATTCTTTTCTGGTAATATGTAATCTGCTTGTAATGTCTCCTATTTGTCTGACAGCTCTTTCCTGTTCATATAGAAATTATTTGATGCAGTAAGAATTCATGATTAATTCAATTACAAATGTGAGCAATGCTGGGAGATCCAGCAGGATTAATAGGATGCTTTGGAGACATGCAGTTTACAAGAAGCTTGACCAATTGGAAGTGGACGGGTTGTATTGTATTTGTGAGGAGCTACCTGGCAGCTCTTAGGGACATGGAGACAAAATGCTGCCATCATGTCTGAGGGAAGTTTTCAGATTAACCCTAGCCTGCAGGGTCTGTTTTTTATTAGGCCTGACTAGACTGGGGATACTGAAGCAGCAGCGTCCTGTTGTCCAGTGGATCTAAGGAACCATGCACATTGCTGTACTACTTCTATAAATCCAACTGAAAACAGGATTTCTCTGCACTGGGAGGAGTCTCTCCTGAGACATGTTGAGAGCTCCAGTTCATCCCTGAAGACCAGTGCTGAAGGTAAGCACCACCACTGTTACCTGCTTTGTGAAGGCCAGATGAAGAACTTACACAGGCCACCATACTATTCCCAAACCGTTAAATGTTTTCCACCGACCTTGAAATGTGAAGAAAACCTGTAATTATGGATGTGAAAGGGGCAGAATTAAGGCACATAACAATGATAAAATGAACTCAAACATCCTGCTTTTGGGGAAAAATAAAAATTGTTTGCCCTTGAGTTTATACTGAGAATGCTGCTTTTTTGTGAAGTTAGACATATCTGAAAGGAAAATGTGGAGGAAAAGTGGGTTTGGGTACTTCTGGGTAGAATAATGTTGAAATGATTAATTCTTTCTTTTCGTTGAGTGGAAGGCCTTAAATCCTTCAGACCCATCTTGGCAGTTCCTGACTGGAACCAGAGTTGCGTGTCACATACTGGTGGGGATGGCAGGGGTGCTTGTTCAGGGGAGGGAAGGGTCACCGTGCACCAGATGGTTCTGCTTTGCATGGCTTCCAGAGTTTGGAGGTGGTGGTTGGTTTTGTTCTTACAGCTAAGGTTATTGAAAGGTTTTCAGGAAACTTTCAACTTAGGTAATCTTGCCTGTGTTGTAGCTTAGTGGTACAAACTGCTGCGGTCATTTGAAGTGCTACGTCAGTTGCCAAAAATAATTATTTAAATCCCAGCAGTATTACCTACATGTATCCAACCACATAAAAAAATTCAAGGAAGTTTTCAATCACAAAGTTACTCAGTGGTTATTTTCTGAAGTTCACAGTGTGAATTAAGGCCTTACAAAGGTGTTTGCCCTGAACCTGGGAAATGGGTTGAGTCTTATGGCACCTTGCTGGAGTAGGATTTGAGGTTAAAAATTTGTTAAAAACATTAACTATGCAAATTCATGGAAACCACAAAACAAAACCAGTCTGCTTTGATGAAGAAACAAAGGAAACAAAATATATCAACAGCATGCAAATAACTAGGACGTTTTTTAATGCTTTATGATTTGTGAGACATCAATTACATTGGGGAAAAATGATTTAAAATACATAAAAGCAAATGTTTGATTTTTAATTTTATTTTTTCTCTGTACAAGGTGCACCTTATTTGTGTCATTCATCCTACTGGCATTTCTACTGAACTGCCAAGCAGTTCAGCTGCCCAGGATGGGGCAGTACTTGATTAAAAGGCATGCGTGATACTTGCCTGGGCTCTGGCACCCCACTTTTGCTTGGTGAATGTCTCATCCTATTGTGCAATGTTTTTCCTGCACAAGACACTTCCCTGTCACCACATAGTGTTACCAGTATCCTCCTCGTGTTCTTCCTTGGAAGGGGAGGAGGTTTGTGCAATCTCTCTTGTTTTGATTGGGTTTGTGACAGCTGCTTGTTTTCTAAATGCAAGTGCTGGGAAGTGATGGCCATGGCAGGAGGGGGCTGCACTGCTGAGGTGGCCGGGTCGTTCTAGGCTGCCAGGGCTGGAGGGAAGAAACCCCTCCTAGAAGGATGCGCCTCATCATCCCTGCGTCTGGCTGGGGTGATGCCGGGGGTGCCTGTCATGGGAGCTCCCCAGAGGAGCTTTTGGCTTGGTGCCAGGCAATGGGAGGACCTTGGAGGGAAGGACTTCGTGCTCTGGCAGTCATTTGCAGCCTCTCTGGCAGCTGCCACCCAGCCACTGCGGGCTTGTGTCCTTCTGCATCCCTGCCCTGGGCTTTCTGTCACAGCAAGAAGAGAGACCATGGCTGGAAACCAGGACAGGGTGGCAAGGCAGGGACAGACCAATAGTTTACCGTCCTTGCCTGGGAAACACAGACTGGGGCTTGAAAGCCTCTGGGCTTCAACCAGTCTCTGCCAGAAGCTGCTGAAAGGGTGACTGAGCAGAAATGTGGGAGGTGCACACATGGGCAGAAACAAGGGGCAGGCGCCAGCCCCCCAAACTAGACCCTCATCTCCAGAAGCAGAAAGTCCAGAAACAGCATCACGGGCAAAAAATGGCTTCTACAAGATTCATTTCTCAGCATAAGCTCTTAATCCTTCCTGGCAGGACAGTGTTAACTATGTCCTGTGTCCCTCGGAAATTTTACCTTCTCTGTCATGTTTACCCACATCACCTTCTCCTCCTCTCCCCCCATGTCTTTCTTCTGTCTAGAGCTATCTGCGTGCGCCCATCTCTCAGCAGTCATTTTTTCCAGTTAGGCGATGCTAGCTTTTGTAGCCTCTGACCTCTTGTTCTCAGCACTTCTATCACTCATCTCTTTCTGCTTTGTTTCCTTCCCCTCAAGTGATTTGCCTTGCAGCTATTTTTAACAACATGAACCCAACCCTTTAAGGCACTGTTTGTACTTAGAGTGGTTTGGTTTCTCCCATTTCTAAAGAGATTAATACCACTAACACAGTTTCAGTTCTGTGCTCAATTTCTCTTCGTTTCCCTAGACATAATAGATGAGTGCAAAATAGCCTCATGAAAATTGTCATCCACAGGTTTTCACAAGCCCCAAGGCTGTTTCCATGGTGGCAGGAGGAGGCCTCCAGCACATATTAGTCATAGTGACTTCCCTCCCCTCCTCTCTGTTCTAAAGATACGATGTGGTTCCTGTCACCCACATGGCTGGTGTAGGGTGAGATCCTGCTGAATGAGGCTGGTGCCTCATCTAGGGGCACAGATGTAGGTGAGACCTGATGCAGAACACCAGCTCGTCCCTCTCCTATGCCCTTTGCTGGTTATTTTGATGTTACAGTGCTAGTCCTGCTGACAGCACCAACTAACTCAAATTTATGCTCCCAGATGACCAGTTCCAGCTCCTCCACCTGCTGGGGGTGGATGGAGAGCTGAGGCTCTTGGAGACTGTGGCTGTAGGAATCATTCGTGCTGATGTGCACCATGGACCAGGCATTGCTGTTTGGACCTGATTTGAGATTGACACCTCAGGACCATGTCTGAGCTCCCTTCACAGCTGGCAGACCCTGGTATGGGCCCACGGGAGCATCTGGTGAGCTTTTGGTTGGTATTGCCTGGGTGTCCTCTGGCTGGAGAGGGAGGTTGGGCACATCTGCCCCAAGTTCCACTCCACAAATGCTTTAGTTTCTTCTTGCACAGCCATTAAATTGCACTGCTTTGAACAGCAAATGTTTCCATGAGGAATTAATAAATGGAGTGCCTGGCACTGACCTGTTTTTGGCCATGGTGAGACTAAGGATGCGTCTGTGCGCAGCCGGGACATGCTGCAGCTCCCCAAGCTGCTGCTTGCTGCATCCCATCTCCCAAAATCAGCATCCCTCTGCTGCTCCTGGCTTCCTCCTGCCCACGTCTTCTACCCCTCTGATAATTGCTTTTATGGTATTTACGCTGTCGCTTTCTGCTGTCTGAGACCGTCTGAGCTTTGTTTTACAGCCGATGCAGTGTGCAGGAATGGAGCCATGGCATTAAGCATGAAAGCTTTCTTGGCCAAGCTGGGCAGAGAAGAAGCCGCTCAGCCTCAGGATCTCATTCCCTTGGCTTTGATGGAAAACAATGGTGGCTTCTGGAAGCTATTACAGACCCAGTCTGCAGGCTTCAAATGCAAATACAATGTGCTTGCTTGAAATGAGACATGATGGGCCAGCGAGGCGGGAACGCATGCACCCAGGCTGGAGAAATGAGGGAGTGGGCAGGAATGTTAAGGAAGGCATTACTTGTGTAAATGCATAACTGAGTGACAGCTGCTGTTCTGATCAAATGTGGCTGATAGAGGAGAGCTGACACAGCAAATCAATAGCATGTATTTAGCTTTTTGCCTCATCTCAAACATCGCCCTCTGGGTTTTTTCTCTTTTCCTAAGCTTTCTAAACATCCATGGAAATACAGTTCAATACTTTCATCTCCCCTTTCTCTCAGTGAAAGCTGTGGTGCTTCAACTTTTGCAGGACCCAGCAGCGGGCTGGACCTCTGCACATCTCCCCAGGTTGCAGTGGGTTTCTGCAGCCTGGAAGGCGGATTTTAGCGCAACGAAGGCCGCAAGTGTGCAAGAATGCAGAGCAGCTCAACTTAGTGAGGCAGAGCAAGCAGGCCTGGGTTGCAGCCTGGGTGTCTCCAGTCTTGGCTCCTGCGTCACTCTGGGTTAATGCACTTTATGTTCCCCTGAAAGGAGAAGGGTGGTATGAAGTCCAAGACACCTCAGGGAGTGAAAAAATTGTATCTGCTCTGACTCATCCCCAGGACACACTGGCCTGTCTTCATCCATGAGAGAGGGAAAGCCACCTCCCTGATTTCAGAGAGTCGATGGGATGCCATGAGTGTGTGGGAGAAGAGCTGCAGCCCCCACTGCACTGCAGGCAGCGAATGAGGTCCCGGGCTGTAAGAGAAGCCCCTTTGCAATGAGGGAACACACTCAGGTGTTTTTACTCCAGCTGCAGCCTTTCCTTTGGCAGCTTTAATACTGAGGGAAGGGAGGAGTCTTCTGAAACCTTATAGAATTTCAAGCAAAAGGGGGCATCATTTTGGGAAAGCATCAAAATTGTGATGGAAATGCTAATAAATATGAGTGAGTGCAGGCTTTTGTGGAGACGGGTGGGTCCATCGTGCAGAGCTGTGTATATACAGCTATGTGAATAATTCCCTTTTTTAATTCGTTTTGGGGAAAAAAAGATGGAGAAGTTTTATTCTTACTCAAAGCAATTAAAAAATATCAGGCAAGAAAACAAAACAGAGAAATATGTTTTGTACTAAATGTGATGTTCAGCTTGCGAGACAATGTTTTCTTTCAAGTCAGAGACCTTTCAGTTGAAAGATATATCACTTAAATGAAAATCAAAAACAGTGATCAAAACTGCCAGGAAGAGAGTCTCTTTTCTCTCACTCTTTCCTATTATTTCCCCATTTGTTTCTTTGGCATGAAGAATCTGGAATCCACCAAATGTTTTGTTGGCATCAAATCTGTGCTTTGTGCTGCAAAAAGCTGCTTCTGGGTTTGGTGGGGTTGGTTTTTGTTGCTGGTTAGTTAATTTGTTTGTTATTTTTCCCTGGCCTCTCCCTCACTACATGCGTGGGATAAGTTACAGCCCATTTTCCAAATTGCTCCCAGCCTTCCTCCTCCACTGGTGTAGGAGAGGAGAGATCCCCTCACTGGGGATGCATGGGGTGAAGCAGGGGCCATAACTCCAGTGCACAGCAGGGGGAAAGCCCAGTATCCCCACGTAGAAACACAGAGGCATACCTAAAAGACATCCAGACTGGGCTCCTATGCTCTATTCCTGCCTGCTTGGGTCAGGATGGAAGCCTACACCCTGCTCCAAAAAGTCTTTTACCTAATTAAAGAGCATCAGAGATGGGTGAGGGAGGAAAGAAATAACTGGGGTGCCTCAGACATGCACCAATTCAGCCATCCCTCAGAAGCAGATAAAGAAAATCCCATCTCTCCATCTCAACCCAAGCTGGTGCGAGATCGGGTGCCTGCACAGGCCCACAGCCTCCGGGGTGACCTTGGCAGGAGCCACAACAATGGCATCAGATCCCTGTGCCGAGGTGCGGCCAGCTTGTGTGCACACACCTGTATTCCCTGGCACATTAAAGCCAGCCTTTATTTGCACCGGTCAACAGCGCTGGCAGTTTCTGTTTGCTTTCAGCTCAGGCCAAATGGTGTCCACAGTGTGCCCAGGTGAGCTGGTGTTGCTGTGGATATAAAGAGCTTGGAAAGACTGCTCATGCAGCACTGGCAGCTTTTCCATGCATTGCCCACTGCTGCCCCTAAGGCTTTTTTTGTCTGTATTATGTTTGAGTTTCCAGAACATTCAGCAGGGTATTTGGAGAGTGGAGGGTGATACAAACCTGACTTGAAAGAGTGTGTTATAAAGATAACTTCACCTCCTACGTTTTTTATTTCAAGGCATCCTTTTTGACAACAAAACTAATGCTTAAGAAATTCAGGCTAGAGGAATATGATGAAGCTACACAACAAAAGCATCCAGTAAAGCATCTTTAGGGAGATTCCTGTTTTCATGAGAGTACTCACATTGTGCAAAATCTAAGTTTTCACTAAAAAAACAACCCTTGCACTCATAGCTGGGGAAATAACTCAAAATGTTTGTAAGCAGGTCTTACTTCTGCCTGAGCATCTACAAAACCTGCAGCAACAAGGGTAATGTCCCGGTTCCCCACAGCTCTTCCTGCCGTCCAGGTGGTGAGTTGCTCCTCCTTTTGCAATGGCTGTAACCAAGGAGCCTGGATGCCCCATGGGATCCCAGGTGAAAAAGAGAGGTGAGATGGGGCAACCAGCCACTGACACAGCAGGTGCCTGGTCGGTTTCTTCCTTTTTGCCTTTCTTTCCATCAGCAGAGTGGGCAGATGGAGGGCGATTTTAAGCTTCTTTCTCACCTTCCTAGTGCTAGGGTCTCCAGGTAAGAGGATGACCAGCTCTGACCCTCCAGCCCCTAACACAGGGACACAGCCACCATAGCTCAGCTGAACAGCAAAAGGGTGTCCTGTCATGGAGGTCCATCAGTGGGCCCGGTGTGATTTTTGGCAGAATCCTCTTGCCCTCAGCAGCGAGGTGAGTGACACCTCCACAGGAAAGCACCTCCAGCCAAAAGGCAGTGGCATGGCCAAAGCAGTGCAGGATGAGGAAGCTGTGCCTGAGCCTGGGTGCCTGCAGGGAAAGGGTCCATGGAGCCAGGCAGGGTTAGAGTGGCCGTGCACCCCCAACCATGGCCACGGAGAGACCTACCACGGGGTCTCTGGAGAGTAAGTGCTGTGCTTTGGGCTGCTGCGGTGGGCAGGGGCCTGCTCTGCTCCAGAAATCAGTGGTCAGTGACAGGCAGGGTCTGCCAAGGCAGGTTTTGCATGGGCTTGATTTTTGGGAGCGTGCTTGGGAAGGTTTGTGGGCTGCCTGGGTTAACTGCAGGTCTGTTGGGAGGAGTACAGCAGCACTGCAGTGCCCTGTGTAAAATGGCTTGCTCTCTTAGTTTGGGTCCAAGGTTTTAAAATATTTCTACGAAGACTTCTGTTGCAGCTGCAGCATTCTGCTTCCTCTCTCTGGTACCTGAAACTGCTGACCCTTTGCATAGACACCGTGTGTGATACACGGCCATGGAGAAGAGGAAAATTCAGCAGTTTGATAAAGCAGCAGCTTCCCCAACCAGGCAGATGGAAATCCGCTGGCTGTCCACTGAATATACGGGTAACATCTCCTTGCCCAGAATGGGGTTCGTCACTGTTTCTCTGTAATTTGCAGAGTGCCATGACTCAAGGACCATATTTTCCTCACCAAATGCATTTTATGTTGAAATTTTCATGTAAAACCAGGTATTCCTGGTTTGCACAGAAGATATCCATGGAAATAAGAGATCCATGTTTTTGTTGAAACACGGACAGGTTTCATCTCAACCTGGCTACCTGTTCAATGGAAGCCCTATTTAGCTGGAGTGCCCCATGGTTCCTTTGCCAAATTAGTCTGTTTTCTCTCCCCTTCATTTTCGCCAGGCATGGAGGGGTTTGACCCAAAACCTCCCCATCACCCCTGTGGATGGGAGCTGAGGTGACCTGACCCAGGGCCGCCGATACGTTGTTGCCGGTGGACACGGCCGTGCCTCTGCCTAGACAGGAGCCGGGTGCAGGGTGGCCATGCACCTGCAGTGACATGGTTTCCACTCCCACCAGCATTTAATCATTAACCTCCTGCTGGCGGTTTGCCCTAGGCCTTGCTCCTGCCATTGTCCCACAGCGGTGGTGACTGTGCCATGCACTGGCTCAGCCATTGCCTTGGCAAGTCCCGGCTTGCCACAGCGAGCTCCAGGTGTCTGTGTGTGGTTGTAACCTGCTGGTGCGCCTCTCCCCGGGAATGCCCCCAGGGAGACCCCTTCCCGCCTGCTTTCTTGGCATTCCGGGAGGGCAGTGGCAGACACTGCTTCTTGGCAGCACTTAGCTCCACCGCTGGCTCATTTCAGTCTCCTCACACAGGGGTGTCCCTACTCTAAAAGAGATCCAAGTGCTTAATTGCTTGTGGCTAATTGCTGGCTGCGTAAGGAGCCTGGGGTGCTATGTGCTGCGGGGCTGCCCTGCACCTGCTATGGGTGCCAGGAAGGCAAAGGAAGCTGTACCACGCTGGGCACAAGCGGCTCTTGGGTACAAAGGAGGTGTTTTGGGTTTTTGAGAGTTGATTTGTGTGGTGTTGGGTACAACCTCTTATAGGGATATATCTCCATGTGATTTTTTAAGAGAGACTTATTTTCCTGCTAGTTTTTCCATGGTGAGCACCCAGTTAAGGCCACTCGCTGGAGCATCCTGGCATAGACAGCTTCGCTGCTGCCTGTACGCGGGTTGTGGCAGCCACTCAGCTTTTCCTAGGGCAAACCCCCCAAAACCTTATGCTGTCCTCCCTCCAGTATAGGGTCTGTGGGCCAGCATGGGCTGTCTTGCCACACAATTTCCTACAACCCTGGAAATGATGAGGTAAATCTTTGACGGGAAGGAAATACAGGATAAAACAGACATCTGGTGATCCCCAGGCAGAGGCATTTAATAAGACAGACACAAGCTGTGGTAGGTCAGTCATATGCTCTTCATGTCATTTCCGTGACTATAACATAGCATCATGGAGCCACTCTAGATAGCGCTGCAAAGCGATGCTATCAATAAGTTTTACAAATAGAGAGCCTGAAAACATTTTGTATATGTGGATGTAAAAATATCTGCCTACCTAAAGTGAGTATTTAATTTTCCATTAATAAATTTAGGAAGCCTCTAATGAGACCTGGCCTGAACTTTGTGCATTGTAATTTCCTGAAGGCAAAGGCAGATTTTATTAAGTGGGCTGCGTTCAAATGCTTAATAATACACCAAGCTGCTCAGCTGAGAGGAAGGGTTTTACTTCTGAGAAACTCC
Organism: Cacatua alba; assembly: GCA_024361745.1. NCBI lineage: Eukaryota > Metazoa > Chordata > Aves > Psittaciformes > Cacatuidae > Cacatua > Cacatua alba. The sequence continues at coordinate 21,260 of JANEMJ010013396.1, read as the reverse complement.
TTTGAAATGACCTTGTTTTGTGTCCAAAAGATACATGCTTTTGAGCCGTACAGGGTTTTGTGGTTGCACTGCTGGGCATCCCAGCTGTTGCAGAAAGAGGTGAAATGCAGCAAATTTGGGTAAAGGGCTGAGGGGGACCTTGGTCACAGTAGAGCACGTCTGCTGGAGGGGCCTATAAGAAAGATGGGGAGAGACTTTTTAGAAGGGCCTGTTGCAATAGAACAAAGGGCGATGGTTTTAAACTAAAAGAGGGGAGATTCAGGCTGGACGTGAGGAATTTACAATGAGGGTGGTAAAACACTGTGACAGGTTGCCCATAGAGGTGGTGGATGGGATATCCCTGGAGACATTCAAGGCCAGGCTGGATGTGGTTCTGGGCAACCTGATCTAGTTGAAGATATCCCTGCTTATTGCAGGGGGTTGGACTAGATGAGCTTTGAAGGTCCCTTCTAACCCAAACTGCTCTATGATTCTATGATTCTACTTCAAGTAGTCCCATCTGCTCTTCAAAACTGATGAGCTTTGGAGATGAAAACCTTCAGTTCCTCAGCTTGCTGTATCAAAGCAGGGTTTTGGAGGATGAGTGAAGACCGAGTGAAGACCAAGTGAAGTTGCTGGGTTTCTGTTGTCAGCACGCACATCACTGAAGGTAAGGAAACGCTGTGGTGGTGGTGGTGTGCAGGAACCACTGGTAGCCACCATCATGACTGGTGGTGGGGCTGCACCTGAGCCGGTGGCGTATTTCAGCCCATTTTGAATGCAGGTGGGAGTGAGAGGCTGGACCACCCACAGCTGCATTGGGGGAGCCGATGTCTCCCTTGTCTTTTGGACCATGGCTTCATGCCACGGCTTGCCCACAAAACAGGGGTGCCTCAGTGTGCACAGTCTTGTACCCTGCACCCTGCACTGCAGCTGGGCACACGTGTCTGGCTGGTCCTGCACCAGTGGCGGGAACACTCAACTTCTGGGGGGTGATGGCACCCCATGGGTATGGGGGCACCGCCAGCCATTGGCAGCCCCTTGTTGGGCAAAGCCATGCACAGAGACAGGGGCAGAGGCATTCCACCCCCTTGCAACCTTTCCTTATTTGTTTCGATCATGACAACATGATTTACTTTATCTATAAACATCCTGCTGGCACCGGGAATAACGTGCTGGATGACATTTCCCAGATGATCTCATGTTCATGGGCGAGGTGATCCCGTGGCATCATTAGAAAAGGGAAAAGAATGTGATCTGCAAACCCTGCACACCATTTCACAAGCAACTTAAAAATCATGTCAGGTCATCCCTGCTCTCAGGACAGAGCAGGAAGAGCCCGTTCCCCACGTTTTGACACAACTCGCAATCCCCTGGCTGAGACCCAAGACTCGAAACCCATATGCTGAAAAAAAACCTGTCAGGCTGACAGCAGCGGGTGGCCTTTCGTCTGCCTTCCCCCCTCCCCTTACCCTTTCCTTCACTTTTCTTCAGAAAAATGTTTTTCCTTAAAGGTGTGGGGGGATTTGAGGGTTAAGAAACTGAAAACATTGCTGCTGCTGTTCCTTATTATGGGCTTTGGGGTTTTTTTAATTTCTTAAAGAGCTATTCAAGGCAGGCATTTACAAGCCACCATTGAGGCTCAAAACGCTCTGTGTATTTTCAAGGCCTTTGGAAGGATCATCCTGACCAGGCAGCGCCAGTGGACCATGCCGTCATGAGCTGCCATTAAGTTGTTCAGATGAAGCGATCTGCCTCTTGCAGCTGAACAAGCAGGATCACCCAAGGGTGCTGTGAAGCTCCTGGCTGGCTTCCCCAGGAGCTCAGCATCATCCCTGCAGGCTGGGCTGGCTGCAGGGCCAGAGTGAGAGCCAGAGCTGGAAAATGGGGTGCCACGGGAAGGGCTGAACAGGATCATCCACACAAGGAACTATGTGCTTCATGGGGTGATGGACCAAGCTGTGTGCAACAGGGTGTCCTGTCCCTGCACGGTGTGCTTGGGACATGGCGTTGGGCATGCAGGGGTACTGCTGAGGTGCACTGCAGGGGTCGGTAGGGTATATCTGCCTGCCTAGAAAGAGCAAGGAGCAACTAGATCAGGTCAGTGGACAGGCTCCTGTGGGTAGATGTTACCCCACTGAGAAGGGAAAGCCAATTGGAACGGTGAGGAGACCCAGGATCTTGAGCAGAGGGGATAAGCAGAATTAGCAAGGTGCATCATACAGGTGTGCAGCAGCTTTGTGCTGACTGCAGGAACCCAGGGCACTCAGTGCAGCACAGTGGCCTGGCAGAATATCCAAATATTTTGTGTGAATCCAAACGTGTATTTTTCTACCGTAATGATCTATTGATTAGGAAGTTGCTAGCTACGATCCAAAGATGCCTGTGCACCTGGAATGATGTAGGTATCCTCAGAGCCCCAGGAGGGGTCTTGACTGTTATTTTTACATATTTATGGAGCATGTAAGAGCACAAGGAGGCAGCTCTGGCCTCAGTGACCATGACTAACAGCACTGGCTCCTGTACCTGACCTGCTAGCAGCCACCTCAGGGACAGCTGATGTGCGCATTGGGAAGCCCCTTTTGAGCCATCGTGGTTCATGTTTTGGCATGTTCAGAAGCTCCCCTGGGTCAGCTCATGTTTGCTTTAATAGATTGCTCTCTGGGGAGCTGCTTCCTATGGTCTGCACGTCCCTGTTCAGCACAGGGGCCAGGAGCAGGTGGCATGAATGCAAGGGCTGGGTCTGCAGGGGGAGAGCACTCAGACCATGTGCACTGGCAGTCAGCAACCCCTCACTTCGCTGCTGGTCTTCGTGCCATTACTTGTCCTGGCTCTCTCATTGCTACCTGTGCTGTGTGCAGCAGCATTAGGGGTTTTGGATGGTTCCTCAGTCACAGGGAGGTTGGCAGGGCCATTTCCAGCTGCAGGAACAGCGATGTTGTTGGATGACCATTCCCCAGGCAGGAGCACCGGCCATGGGCAGCAAGAACTGCCTGGCCACAGTACTGGTCCTGGAGTTGAACAGAGCAGAAGGGGCATAAAACACACAGAGAGGCTTTGCCTGGTACCTGTGACATTTCTGTGAAGAGGAGCCCTGAAAGTCCTTAGTGTGCATGGAGGGCACAAAAAAGATGCAGCAGGAGAAACTGACCTGGCTGGGCTGCAGCTGCCTGCCATCAGTACCAGGCATATTGCCAATTCATGGAATGAGTTCCACTTTGGAAAGAGCTGAAGGTGCCTTTTTTAGGGCCTGTGACTTTACTCGTGGAGTAAAAGGGCCGGAAAGAGGCCGGCACAGAGACCATGCTTTCAGCAGATGTTGGCTCCAGTGGGATCTCTCAGCTGTCCCTGCTGCTCCCAGGGCCAGAATTAGAGCTGTGCCTCATAGTGACACTGACATTTTCTGCCTTAGATGGTCTTGAGGAAAACCTGGGGAGGGTACGAGCTTCTACACCCCCTCCTTGAGTCCTTTGAACCTCACCTCCTCATGACACACACAAGCGCGGCCTCTCCAGCTGACCATCCCTGCACTGCTAACACCTCTGAGCGCAGCTCTGCTGGTTTTAGCTTTGCTTTATTTTAGGTTCATTTCATTCCAGTTAACCTGCTGCAGATTGGATGGTATTTTCATTCCAAAGCCACGGAAAGCAAAAATGTGCACTGCTTATCAAGGCTCCCCTGCCTGGTGCAGCTCCCCAAGCAAGCTGTCTGCAGTGGGCGAGCACTGAGCACGAGCAGCTTTGGGGAAAGTGTGGGCACTTCCTGTTTGCACCAACCTCATGGTGTGGGGGACGTCCAACATGCAAGGGTCTCCTGAACTGACCCCAAGGCTGCACCTGCTCCAGGCTCTTAATCCTGGAAAACATTTTCCCAAGGCAGGCAGAGCCTGTCTTCCCAGGACTGGGAGCCCTGCAGCCATGGAGGTGTAGTTCACTCCTAATCCACCCCTGCCACTGCAAGCAAAATCTCTCTTTCTCTCTCTGTTGTCATATCAAGGGCTTAAGGCAGACCTGCCTGATGTTACTAGTGAATGTATGAGTTATGCACCAGTCAGGAGGAGGAATAGTGCGGTCCTGACATGTTTACTGACTCCACGACTATTGCAGAAAGCCACTCCGGTTTTTATGCCCGCTCCTCCTTCCTTATCAATCCAGAGATGGCTAGAACGAATGATAAGAGGAAACGGCAAATATTACGCATGTGCTACCAATTCTACTTTTCAAATTAAAACAAAACAAAATTAAGCCTGACACAATGCCCAGGAAGGACACTTGGGTTGTTGAAAGACCATTAAATTTGAAGGAGAGGATTTGTCGCAGAAAACCTTACGTAATCAACACCAGCTACCCACAACTTGCTGGAGATCCGGAAACCCTCAAGAAACAGCAGCAGTTCTGTGTACGAACAAAAGAAGGACTCTATTTCACTAGTTAAACATTTAGGCTTGATAAGTGCAGTGTGTTGGCATTGGTTGTCTCAGGGGGAGTGAAAAATCCTCTGTGACTATGGTTTTCCCTGGCATTTCCGTGATTCTATTAACCCTGCTGTCACGCCCCATCCTGGAGCTGGATAGATTTCACCGGGAGCCAGTAATTTCTGGTTTGTGTAGGTGTAGTGGGCTTTTTGGCTTACACAGCATGTGTAGCACATGGCTAGGTCAGTGCTTAAGCACCTGCTAGTCCTTTGGACTCTGGCTCTGGCCTCATGCTTAGGAGCCTAGAGCTCTGCTCAGCTGGACCAACAGGGACCAAGGTGGGACCAAGGAGAGATACCAGCAACAGGAAAACCAGACAAATTAGCCCAGACAAATGTCAAAACCTTTGCAACACACAAAGGAGTGGAAAGCATGCTCTATTACACAATATCTCTGTGAGGTGGCCGATGAGTGTGAATGTATCCACACCTATTCCTATACTTGAGGGGTTTTTTTTACCTAGCTTCAGTGGCTCAGAAATCTCAGACACTCACATGCTGCTTTTAAAGTTTCCCATCAAAATGGTACATCTACTTCATATCAATGGTACATCTACTTGAATGGAAATGCCCACTCAGCCTAGACCACCCTCACTCTGGAAGGTGCATTAGGACCTTGAGGGAGCAGCCTCAGATCAAGTAAGAAGCCAGGCAGATATTTTGAAAATGGACCTTCTGGATCCACCCATGTTTCTAGTCCTAAATGTATTTTACTTCCAAATAGCCTCAGAGTAAAGACTGTTTCCCATTTTAAGTGTAATATTTAACTCAACAAATATCCTTAAAGACCTCGTTGAACAAGCAGTAACAGAGCACTTTATTGATGACCTTTATTTGTGTAGGAACACAATGGTCAGTTATTTTTAGGACTGTCCTCCCCGTCTTAATTACAAGTACACCCCAAAGTAGGTTAAGGTGCAAGAAACAGTGTTTTATTTCATGCTTCACTGGAGCTGGGAAAGGCTGCAATTGCTTTCCTTATGTTAGGAAAACTCCATATTATGCTCATGGATGGTAGTATTAGTCTGATAATTGATTAACAAATATATGTAAGCACAGGGACAGGGAGAGTCAAACACTGTCTGTTTCTAACTTAATCTCAGTGCCCAAATTAGAATCACTTGATTTATGGGAACTGGCAACTCTTACCAACCCCTGCTTTACAGATTAGGGCCCTTATTATTAGCTACAAAATTTATCCTAGAAATCATTGCTATAATTGGTGAACCAGTTTGGGATTTTCCAAATGGCCTTCTGGCAGGGAGGAGTAAATTTTAGTGAATCTCAAGATTAAAAGAAAATATGGTGTGGGGAAATAAAGGTGGACAAAAAATTTCCAAATTGGACACTTTCTTAGCAAATGTTTTCCTTCCAACTTAGAGCAATGATAGCTTTGGAAACATTATTTGAATTTCAAGTTATTTAAATACAATAGAAATTAAAATGAGTTAATACAATCAGCACAAAATTTTTAAATATATTCTAACCCAACTTGGTGGTGATTATTAATTCAGTATTCCTTTACTTTGGACTTGGGCCAGGGAAAGCTTTTGCAGTCTCAGGCTCCTACAGATAGAGAAAAACATCCTTGATTTCCACGTACTCAAATGTTTTCAGATCTTCCTGCAGCTCCCCTGTTGCCAGCAACAGATACATGGGTGTCACCCTTACCAATTCCTGTCCCAGATGAGCTTGGCCACATAGAAAGCTGAATTGGAGACACACTTAGCCTGTTCTTGCACAAAGCAGATGGCTCCTGGTCTTTAATGCAGCTAAAAGCTCTTATACCTGTGGTAGCACATCTCCCTTTGGATTTGAATTATGTAGCAGCCATCCTGCCTTCTGCCTGAAGGTACCACACTGTTCCAATTCCTCTCTTATCATATCTTCATTTCTAATCCGCATGCTGGATATGGCACCTATCAATAAGCTTGACTCAATTGGCCAGATTTATCAGAGTGCATCCCTTGTTGGTGCATACCGATCAATACATATGACAGTGTCCTAACACCGCCGAGCTAATGCTTCTGAAAGGATTTATCCATATCTGCCAACTTTATTTAAAAAAAAGATCTCTTGGTAGAGGCCCAGCAACTTCATTTCAAGGGGTGTCTGCTAGCAAAACCACTTAGGGGTTTTTTATTCTTCTTTCCTCTCACAGAAATTGGATAAAGAAAACCTGGCATCAGGAGCATGCTCCAGTTTTCACTGCATTGTGGCTGGTGGGTGCATCATGAGAGGGTTTGCTTAAAACCAATGCCAGGAGAGACAGCAGGAGCAAACCCAGCAGCTGAGGTTGAAAAGCGGGAGGAAGGAGAGCAGATGCAGGTGTCTTTCAGCCTGGCCACCAAGTCACCATCTGCAGCCCCCTGGGGATGAGCTGCCACCCCGATGTGACCCCCGAGGAGGAGCTGGACAGAAAGGCAAGAGCAGCACTGCACCAGATGTCCCAGTGCCTGCAGGAGGTGGCCCTCAGGCAGGTTAAAACAGCCCCAAGGGCAAGACTCTGCTCTCGGTTATGCCTATCAAGGAAAAGGTACATATAACAGCAGTAAAACGTGTGTAATACCTGGGAGACTGATAGTACAAGGGCTTAATGACCCTGCTGGCCTCCTCCCTTCTTCCTGCGCTGCATGCAGGCAGCCCAAAGCCTCTCTGGCATGTGCTTCCTCTGCATGAATGGACAAATGTCCTTCCTCCTCCACATTCTCCTCTCACCTTGCCCAAGTAGTAGGACGTTACAATCTGATCGCTACGTGCCAGCCATGCCGCACCCTTCTCCCTACCCACTTTTGGTAAACCATTTACTGATTTCCCAGACTGAAACCAGTGCTGTGATTACAACTCTTTCATAAGAATAGTTTTTGCTTAAGCTCTTTCCAGCACTGGCACCTCTGTGGCTGTCACACAGACCTTTCCAGCGGCTGGTCTCAGCCTTGGTTGGCTACTTGTTGGCTTATTTTGAAACAGGGGTGAGGATGAAACCACCTGTAACGTCACAGCAACCAGCTCCAGCAGCTCTCCTCTCCCATTTCAAACCAAAGCCACCTCTCTGGCTGACAGAGTAGGTAGGAAACTGCTCATCAAATCAAAACCAGGCTAAAAGTACTTGAAATCTGTATACTCAAGTGATTTTTCATCTGTGAAATTAGCTCACAGGTGATGCTGCTCTGTTCTGCTAGGTGCTTTGGAGGAGGATTTGCATGGTGCTATGCTCTTTGTGATGGCTGGAGATAGGTAATTTGTCTCCTATATCCTGTCTTGGCTCCCTGAGACCGAGTGTACCCCAGACCTGCTTCGCAAGCAGGTCTGGCTAGTATCCTTGGGTTACTCACCAGGTCATTGCCTCCTTCAAGCACAGGGGCAGCTGTGCCACTTGCACATCAGTGCTTTAAGGCAAATCCAAACTAATCCAGTGGCCATTCAGGAACTAATGATAAAGTGGCCCAGAGGCATGTGGGTGGTCCAAGTTCTGCTGCTGAAGTACATCTCCATGTCCAGAGACCAAGACTCTACCATCCCTGCTGTAGCAGCCCCACGGGAGCTAAATCCTGGCTCAGGCAATCTTCTGGAGACATCTCCTGCCTTCAGATCCTCTTTCCCCACTTTGTTACCATTCCACAGGGTACCTGCATACACCAGTGCTGTGCTCGCCCTGCATTCACCCTGCCATCTCCCAGGATGTGGCTGTTTGCCCCTGAATGCACCCAGCCGAGCTTCACAAACCCCATTGTGTCTTCTTTGTGCACAACATCTGCTTTCACCCAGGGATCAGGTGAGGAACAGCATCCCGGGACTCAGCGCCACAGGCTGCTGAGGGTGCTGCCTGTGCAGCTGGGAAACACTGAAACACTGGGTAGGAAAGACCATCAGGAGGCCATCTAGTCCAAACCCTGGCTCCACGGAGAGTGAGTATTAACACCTTCAGTAGCAACTCTGTCTCGTTAATCCAAATTCTACTCAGTGGGGCAGACAAGAATATATTGAAATTTATTTAGTCTTCAAATTTGATTAAGACCTACTCTTAGAAGTATTTTAATATTATTGGGGAAAGGGGTAGTTTCAGACTACTTAATTGCAGGGAAAACACGTTTCTCATTTAAAGCAATGCAAACATTTCAAGGAAATGTTTGTCATAGGTACAGTTTTCTAACACATAAGTAACATACTCTATTATGGGAATTGCAAAAAAACAGGGCTGGAAGGCATTTGGAAAGAGTTTGTGTCCAACCCCTGCTCCAGGAAGGATTACCTCCTAAACCATTCCTGATTATCAACTAACCTACTTCCCAAAATCTCTGGTGACCTTCCCACGCAATTTACTCCACTCTGTAGTCAAAAGTGCTTTTCTAAACGAAAGCCCCAATTTCTCTTCTTTATTCACGCTCATTAAGAACTTGTTAAGCAATCATTTGCCAGGAATAATTTAGGTGAAACTTCCTCCTGCCTGAGGGTAGAGATATGAAACTTGCTTTGCAATATGGAAGCAGCTGATCTTCGGGTTGCTTTTTATTTGTTTGGTTTTTAACTAAAATTTTGAGTTTCACATCTTTGGTGACTCGTGTTAGCTTCCTAATCCTCTCCCTAACGATGAGGGAAGCGCCCAGCCTCCCCTGCTCATCCTCCTCTCCGCGGTTTACCAGCCCTTCAGGCCGTGAGGTCTCTGACCAGGGTAGGTTTAATCAATCCCCTGCCAACCACCCACACGCATCGTGACTTGAGCTCCTCTTGATACATCACAGCGTGACGAGAGGTAAAGCTGGAATGGAGAGCGTGGATCGGATTGACAGCTCCCGACCAGCAGTGGGTAGAGGAGAAATTCCGGGAGGTGGGGAAGAGAGAGCGAGATAAGAAGAAAAGAAAGAAGAAAAAAAAAAAAGAAAGAAAAAAGCCCTACAGCACTCTGAAGCGGTACATTATGAATTAAACCCCAAACCACCTCCCCCAGGGCAGCAGTGGCCGCGCCCGGGGAGGGGCCGTTTCTCTTTTCCGTCGGGGCGGGCGATGGCGCCCACTCCGGGGCACGGGCCCGGCCTCGCGTCTCCGGTGAGTAACGGGTACGGTTCCCCGATGGGACGGCCCTGGAAGGAGGTGGCCTGGGCTCGGCCGGAGGCGGGACCGGCGACGGGGGGACGGGCGGGAGCCGCTGCTGATGCTCGGTGCTGCGGGAGGGAGCCGCGGTGCTCGGCGGGCGCGGAGCGGCGGCCCCGGAGGTGAGCCAGGGCGGGGGGACCGGGGGCAACGGGCAGGGCAACGGGAAGGGCGGCGCAGCCCCGCGACGGAGAAGCGGATCTCGGGTTGCCCGTGAGCCGAGGCTGGGTGGCTTTGTCCTCCCTCGCCGCTTAGGAAAAAGTGTATTTTTCCACGGGGAACTTTTCCATGAACAGTCCACGGCGGTGGTGGGCAGCAGCTCTTACGTGCGGCTTGGAGCCGACCTGCCCGCGGTCTTATCCCAAAACAGCTCTGCTCGCCTCCTCGGGAGCAGCGTCCGGGAGGGCTGCCAGGCTGGAGACGGACGGACGGGCTAGCAGCCGTGCTGCCCTCAGCCGGGACCCCCGGGCAGCTCTGAGCTGGCTCCGTGCGGCTGCCGCGCCCGGTGGGAGCTCTGCAGACAGCAGTCACCGCAGTCCCGGCAGGCGGGGAGGTCTACCCAGTGGTAGTGAGGCATTTCGGCTGAGGCGTGTGAAGGGGAGCTTCTGTCAGATCCCTGCACAGCTCTGTGAGGGTTTCTGCTGTGCAGGCATCGCTGATGGGGGGTGCTGGCGGAGGTGCGGTTGAATACAGCAGCCCTGGGGAAGAGAGCTGCATGTACAGTGCCAGCCCCTGAAAGTGCTCCATCCCACCTGAGAACCGGAGCATCCCACTTGAGAAGGGCTCAGTCAAACGCTGATGCTGTGAGTCCCGGTGGGATGGCAGCAGCACAGTAGAAGGGGAAAAGAGTTGGATGGGACGGAGAAATGTGGAATTCCTCTCTGACAGCAGTGACGGGCTGGCTTGGGTGAGAGGGTGGAAAAACAGCAGAAGTGGTGGTGGAGGAGGATGCAGTTGGCCGTCATGTTCCCAGGCAGACGTGCCCTGAAAAACGTCAGAGTCTGAGCAGGGGTAAGGTATGAGGAGGAAAGATCGACACTTGCAATAGAACTGTGGAAACTCTTGCTGTGGCAAGAAGGGGAAGAAAGCCCCAACGGAAGAGGTGTAAGAAAATATGTAACTCTTACAGTAGTAACCTAAAACTACAGCTGTGGAAAGAAGGTGAATTTAGAAACTGGCTAAGAGTGAACTATCCCAGTTAAACTAACGCGTTGTTTCCTAACGTGCGAGAAGTTGCTCAGAATAGACTGGATGTTGCTTAATCCTGAAGAAACCCTCTCTAGCTTCTGCTGAGCTCCGATGGTTTTGTCCTATTTATTATTCACGGGGTTTGTTGCCGTGGAAGACGGAGGAGCAAATCCTACAAAACTCTAATTCCTCTTTTTTGGTTCTTGTAGCAATTCAGCAGAATCTCAAGTCTCTGCAGGAGGGAGCACTGACTAGGGAGTCATATGTGAAGGCCATCCTCTTGTTCGTGTGCACTTGACAACACAAAATGGCAGTCATCCTTGAGGGCCTGAGAGTGTGATGTTGGGTGAAGAGTAGTCTGCCTGCCATGAATTAGTTTTAGCGTGTAGTTCTGGTAGCCATGCCCCAAGTTCTCCTTCTCACAGGATTTGTACTGGCTCTCAAGGCACTGTCTGTCTCCATCTGACAGTGGCTCTAATTAAGTTTTATCTTCTCAGAGGTATCCGGGGGCCAAGTTCAGTAGCTGTGGACTGCAAAGGCCTCAGTGTGCAATTTGGTGTTACCACACAACTGAGTTTCAGCAATACTAGAAGGATGCAGACCCTTGGCTGCCTGTTCTTGCATCTCTCTCCCTGTGCCAGTATTTGTGCCTGTCTCACCCTGCAGTGGAGCAAAACCAGTTCTGGGAGCTAAAGAAGTAAGAAAACCAAATTCTGCATCAGAATGGACTTTTTGGTGCTTTAGCTTTCAGGGCCAGTCACAGCAGGGTCAGAGGAGCATCAAGAAAAAGCCTGAGGAGGGAGCCGAGTATTAGTTACCCAATTAGTTACCCACTGCCCTGGCTTTGTTGCATCATCCATCATCAGATGCTTTCGCATGAGGTGCTTATGAGTAATTCTACTTCCATCTTACTTTTGCTGCAGTTGTTTGGTCATTAGTATAGAGAGAAGGGACTGTGTGCCAGTTACCATATAAAACCATGCCTGTTCCATACATAGAGGGGAGACCAGAGAAGGAGTGTATAGGGCTGGATAAGCCTTGTTACCAGCACTGTTGTGGCTCCATTATGTGATGGCAGGAGAGGCTGGGGACACCACTGTTGTCTGTTCTGGCAGGCCCTCAGTAAATCAGCATAGCTGTACTACCATTTAGCTCCCTAAGAGCTTCACTTTCCATGCTGTTAAAAGCTTGGACTCTGTCTTCTGGCTTTGAGATCCCTTTCTCTGCTCTCGTCTGGGGTTCATGTTTTCTCACAGGCACTCCTGACCAAACAAACACTCAAACTCCTTACATTGCTGGGCTGTTCAGATTCCAGAACAGATTCACAAAGTTTATTTTGTGTAGTGCTTTCACTGGGAAACAGGTGATTCGTTACCAACTCACTTCTTTGCTTGCAACTCACTTCTTCGCTCGTCTCCACTGGCTTTTACAATTACCTTAAACTGGGGCTGGGACCTCTGCCCAACAGCTTAAATGAGGTTTGGTGGAACTTCAGATTATGGCATTGTGAACGAACCGCTCCCCTGCGAGCGAAGGATTAAGTATAAACATGTTAGTATTTAGATTTTTTTTATTGAAAAGGAAAGTGTTCACATAGTGTTCACATTCTTTATTTTTGCATAATTGCACAAAACCCCCCATCTGTGCAAGATACATGGGTTAATATCTCCCAGTCTTTAGTATGTTCAGCCTTGCAGTGGCTCTGTCAGATAGGAAAGCACTTCTTCCATATTCACAGGAGGAAGGTTGTGTTAGAGACAGAAAAACAGCCCCGGAGATCATTGAAGAAATTTAGACATTGATTTCCTTATGGTTTCAAGTAGGAGGTGAGATTTTATGTTTGGGTTTTAAGTGACCTGTTCCTTGGCCTGTAAGAAACCTGTTCCAGAGCATTAAAATAAATAGAAATCCCCTGAATCCATGTGTAGTCTACCGTTGGACCATCTTTCCTCTCCAGTGTGTCTCTGGATTTTAAAAACTGAAAGTGTAGTACAGATTAGAAGAAGGAAAAATCACTATATATCGATCTGTTAGGCTTGAAGTGTTTAATCGTTAGTATGATCTGACACACTGCATCTCTTCACTTGGATGCAACTGGGCATCCAGAAGCATTAACAACTGACTCCCCTGTAGAAGAGGACAGCATCTTCAGCACATTTGCAAGATCCGCTATGAAGCCCTTGCATAAGCTCGTAGGCAGCAGTAATACTGGTGATTAACAGGATTTGCTCACTTGCTGACCAGGCATAGTTCTGACTTCCATATTCCCACAGTCTCTTTGTATGTGCACATCATTCCAAAAAGCTGCTCCTTTTCTAGCCATGTGCCAGTGTTTTCTTGAGTGGTGAGGGTTAAAATAGTGTTTAGACTTAAATCTTATACACAGCTTCCAGTCCTATGATACAATGAGTGTGCGTGGCTTTCTACAAATACAGTAATAGGAAACTACTATTTGAAAGCTGCTGGTGGCAAAGGGCTGTATCAGTTTGCTAGCTGATCTACTGCTAGCATCTGTCCCTTTTGTTTGTTAGCATCTGTCCCTTTTGTTTGTTTGTACTTTCCAGCCAAATCCTGCCTTCTTTTTATTTTAAGTATTGATGAGGGGGTTATATGGTCTGTTTCTTGAAAGCTAAAAGCTGTGAGGTACAAAACCTGCTCCTTTTAGTTAAAGAAGACCTAAACACTAAACTCTACAAAAAAAGTATTGGGAAACTTTTCTTGAAAGGGTGCTGAATAAGATGGTCCTGTACTATTTTGGGTAAAAAGAAAGAGATCAGTCTGACTATGCACTCTAGCTGGGTTCCTGATGTTGCCAGCCTTTCCCTACCCAGGTCTGTCCATAAATGCTCCTCCTCTCCTTTGTGCTGTGCGGTAACCGTGGCATCTTTCCTCGCTCCACTGCACTCATCGCATTGCTTTGTGCTCCCACTGGGACGTGATGTACCCTTTGAAAGACCATGTTTCCCCATTAGGCTGCGATCATGTGAATGAGGCAGTGGCACAGGTTGCCCAAGGAAGTTGTGAATGCTCCATCCCTGGCAGTGTTCAAGGCCAGGCTGGACAGAGCCTTGGGTGACATAGTTTAGTGTGAGGTGTCCCTGCCCATGGTAGGGGGATTGAGATGATCTAAAGTTCCTTTCCAACCCTAACTATTCTATGATTCTATGAATGGCTTCATACAAACTGACCTGCGTCTGCTTCCATATAATCTGTATCATGGGAGGAGAACCAAAAAGCATGGTTGCCAAACATGAGTCCTTTGTCCACCTCTCTGCCACAGGCTGCCTTATTCCAAGTATCTCTAAAGACCACCCTTGGCAATAACTCTCCACAGCACAGAAGTAACAATTGCTTTACAGAGTAACTTACTTTTCTTGGCAAGTGTGGAAACGTTAAGAGCAAAGGGATAAAAGTGGAGGGACAGTGCAGAGCAGTGTTGTGTATGGTCTTTGCACTGAGAGATGATGCACACTTTGCTTTGACAGTTTGTGTAATCTGTAGCTCTGTTTTTTTTCTACTTTGCTCCTGGTGAAAGCTTTGCAAGTTTCTGGTTTTCACTGTTCTTGAAAGGAAGGAAACCTATACCTGTAGCTGCCCTGAAACACGGTAACTGGCAACTGGGATTTATGTAAACTTTTCGGCAGCCATTTTCATTTTTTTTTTGTGCCTTAACACCAAATGTGTTTGATGGGAATTACACCCACTGGTTATTCTAAATTCCCTTAGCTCTAGATTCAAGCTTAATATATTTAATTTGGTGCACCAAATGTTATTCAAAACTCTACCTTGACAATTCTCCTTTGACATTAGTTTGAGACTTTAAAGATTGCATGTATTTTCTTGTGACTTTTGTTTCCAGTGGCTTTTAGAGGAAAAGCTATAGGTGCACCCCCAAAAAAAAACTTGTCATGACTTTCTGAGATAAACAAAAGCAAGGGCTAAAAGGTGGTAGCAGAGAAGAATGGAATTATGGCTTTGACCTTCTTCATGAAGCAGCAGTAAAAAGACTCTGAATCTTTTCTAATGCTAATCTGGGAAAACATCCTGGACTTGATGTTAGGGAGCATATTTAACAAAACATTTAAGACCAGCACTTAACCTGGCCTGTATAGAAATGCTCTAAACTTCTGCTATACCACCTTCAGTGAACTGCAGCCCTGTCTGCTGTTTGGAAATTCTTGAATGGCATGCTCTGTGCCTTGCTGAGCCAACAGCATATTGCTTCAGCCATGGTTTAACTAGCCATCGGGGCTGAAGTAGGAGGTGGTATCTGTCAGCATGTGAAGGTCACCTTGTGGGATGTTGTGGTTGATGCTGGGATGTGGCACACTGTCCTGCACAGAAAGTACTACACTAAAGGTACTTGAAAATAACAAGTTTATTCCATGGTGTGTGCACCACAGTAAATTAACTCAACAGATCTGGCCCCTGGCCCGTGGGACAGTGCAGTCTGGCTTCCATGAGGGAGGACCTGGCTCTTGACTCTCATTGCTGTCATACCTGTTTGTTGCTAAGTCATCTCTGTGTTGCCCCAGCAAAGTCTTGAAGTGCCTCTTTCTGACAGGGCCAGGAAACTCTTTGCTCAGGGCTTGTTCATGTTTGTTTTGCTTTTTAGATACAAAGCATCTCTAAAGTAAAAACATGAGTGAATTTTAAACTCAGCTGCATGTTTGCATTGGTGTGGCAGTCATTTCCATGGTTGTGGTCATTCCTCTTGCTTTGCCTCATCAATCAAAATTAGTAATTGGGACTTCAGTGGTGTATTACCATCAGCTATCATCTTGTAGCTTCAGGTGAGACATGATAGGAAGATGACATAATAGGAGACATGATAGAAGAAATGGAGCTTTTGCTCTAGCTCTAGAGGTGCTTTCACTGCCCTGGAGCCTATGGTTTCCCTGGTGCTTTTGCTGTTGTTGCTGAAAAAACAGCTGTTGTAATCTGTTGCACTTATTTACTGCCTGAGATATCTCTCTCTTGTTCAGTTGCTGAGTATCTTTAAAAGAAATCAAACTGGGATGTTATTTCCTCACTGTTCATCAGGGAGAAGTGTTGAGGGAGCTGTAGTGCGCTCTTAACTACTCAGCCTCAGGTTTGTGCTTCAATTGAGCTGTTCTGTGGAAGCTAAACCATCAGAAAAGCTTCATAGTTCTTTTGTAGATGAAATTTTCTGCCTCTGATTCTTGGGGGAATCCCTGTTTCATTGGGAACTTCTCCTTAGGTTGGCTTAGCTGCATCACAAAGCCTTGCTTTCCGAAGGATGAACGGGTGGGTGGCAGTGCTGGGGCGTCCTTGTCCTTGCCTTCCTGCTTAATGGGTAGAGCCCTTTCATATGCTAAGCAGATGTTTAGAGTAAGCTGTTGACAGGCTTGAGCAAATTATGAGTTCTCTGAAAGGTGAAGCCCTCAGTGCATTGTTTGGGAGCTCTTTGCACTGCAAATAGATAAATGATGACATGATACTTACAGTAACTCTTTTTGTTTGTTTAAGCAATTTCTAAATAATTGTTCAGAGAACTTTTGGAAGCAGATGTTACCACAAAGGGAAATAAAGACATGAATAATTCAGGAAGTCAGTAACCTTGCCCACTATAGTGTTTTATAACCAGTTTTATTTGCACTAGGTAGTGAAGGACTGTTCACCAGTTGGTAATCCAACATCCAAATCCAGATTTCATTCTTACAGGAGAAGAACCCAACAATTTAGGGACTTCTCTGTATTTCAACGTTGCAAGGTACTCTGTATTAGGCATAGCTGGCGGGGTGTGGGGGAGCCAGAGGTTGCAGGGGTAACCTGTGTGGATAGGGACCCTGTGCTAGTTTCAGCTGGTTCCAGCCAGCTCCAAACCAGCCAAAAACAGCCCATTGTGTATCAAAACTGCAACTGGTCAGAGCAGCACACAGTGCTTCTGTTCAAACGTATTGAAGAAAGCTGTTAGGGACAGGAGTCACAGAAAGGAGACATGGGAGAAGACACATGAGGAGACACAGAAGGGCACACGTGAGGACAAATATGGGAGGACAAATGTGAGGATGTAAAAAAGGAGACATGAGAAGTCATTAAAAAAGGACATGAAAAAGTGACATGGGGCAGGAGGTGCAAAAGGACGTGTGTGAGGACAAAAAAGGAGACACAAAAGCAACGATGTGAAGAGACAGGAGGAGATGTGAGAGGAGATACAAGGGAATGTGCAAAAGGAGATAGGAGATATGTGAAAAGTCATGTCTGGAGTAAAGGGTGGAAGAAGTGGAGAAGACATGCAGAAGGGGGCGCTGTTGGGTTCACGGAGGTAGATGCTCTCTTGGAAGGATGCACTCTGTGCTGGAAGAGATACCCTTAAGGGACTGCAGTCCATGCTGAGGCCCCTGAGGGACTGTGACCCATGGAGAACCTGTGCCAGGGCAGGTACACACGGAAGGGCTGCAGGTGGTGGATGACCTATGCTGGAGCAGAGGAGCAGTAAGAAGCAAGGAGCAGTGGGGGAAATGTGAGATCCAAGGAGCAGCCAAAAGAAACTGTCATGCACTGCCCCATAGCCTCCTGTGGCTGTTGCCTCACTGAAGGAATTGGGACAGACTGAGTCAACTCACAGTGAAAACAAAGGGAAGTTGAGACAGGATAGAGGGGAGGAAAGGTGCTGGGCTGAAGATGAGCCTATGGAGAGAGGAGGAAAGGTGTTTCCCAAAGTGTTGTTTAATTTTTGGTTGGTGTGTCCCCATCCCCTCCCCCCCAGCAAATCTGAATTGGTAATTAAACGTTTACATTGATTTGTAATAAATTAAATTAAGCTAAATTCTCCAAGTCAAGAATGCTTTGCCTATTGCAGTCTGTTAAGTGTGCTGGGATGTAATGTTTAGCGGTGGCATGGCCAAACAGTACAAACCCCATGTGGACGTAATATGTGCAGAGTTTCCCCTCTCCATGTGTGAGACTGGTATTACCCCTGTATTGCTGTGTCAGTGCTTTTGCATTTTCCCAAATAGACCTTTCCAGAGGAAGGCCAGCAGCAGCCAGTTGCAGGCATTCACGGGTGGTGATCTTTGAACAAGTTGTGAGGGCAAAAGGCATAGAATAGGTGCAGTTTTATTTCTAAAGCATTATCTTCAGGCTGTAAAAGATTCATTGTGGGGCAGAGCTGGAGCAAACTTCTGCTGTTGATGTGTTATTTCCGCAGGGTGGAGTTGCGTGGCCATCTGTTTTTCCCCCACTCCTAAGCTCTTTGCTAGTGCACTGCTGCAAGCCTAGCAGCAACTACACGGTGTACTCCAGGTATAATGTGGTTAAAATAAATCTCACTCCCTTGCTCTTCTTGCTTCCAAACACGAGTGGAGCAGTAGAGAGAAAAGGGAAAGCAGAGAGGGAGGGGAGATGGCAGGGTTTTGTCATTTCTTGTAACTGTAAGGAAAGAACATGTGTGTTACCCTCCTAGAGTCTCAAGGAAAGTAGAGGGTACGGAGAAGAATGGCAGCTCACTGTGATGTGGGTGTTCCCAGGCACATGAGTGCCCGGTGCTACGGGCTGGATGATGTGTGGCTGTCTACCCTCCAGTGCAGTCTCTCTGAGAGACTGCAGGTATGTGGAAGACTCATAGGATGAAGAGGAAGAGAAAAACTGACAGAAAAAAAAGTATCAGTGGAGATGTTTCTTTTCTTCCTTTTTTTTTTTTTTTTTTTTCCCAACCAAAGAATTATTAATACGAAACGGAAAATTCTGTTCTGTTATTAAGCTGACCCACAGCTATCTGTAGCAGGCATGATGGAGTTCTCTCCTATATTCTGCACATTCTTGGTTTGTCTCACAAAACTTCTGGTTTTACTGTTGGATTGTATTGATTTTATTTCTTTTAAATAATGCAAACTTTCACCAAAAGGGCAGCAGAGATTAAAGCAGAAAAAGCACTAAAATGTTTTGCATCTTTAGGACATTTTTTTTTCCTTTTCTTTAAAGAACATATTCCTTGTGAAACTTTACTGGTTTTTTCTTTCTTAAGAGCCTGGTGCCACTTTGACTATGCAGGCTTTGAGGGAGGCATTGGCACATTGATGACAGTGCTCTTCGGTTAGACTGTGCCTTGACACACCTTGTTTCAGACCGTTAAAGACTATTTCTGGGAAATAAACTCAGCTCTATTCTTCCATCTGCTGCAACATACCTCTTTACGGTTAAATCCACGTATTGGACTTCAGAGATCTAAACTTGGGGCCTGGCCAGGACAGTCACCCTAGGCTTGTAAAAGCAGAAATAGCACTGTGTATCCCAACTTAGCTGCCTGACAGGAGGGTATGTATGTAGGTGTCACCCTAGACTTGAGTCTGGCACTGTGGGTAGAATAGTTGGGAAAAGAGAAGAATGTGTCTTTTGAAGATGATTGCTGTACTGAAGGCTTACCAGTCGTAGTGTTCAATTCTCTTTCACGAGGTGTGAAAGGGTTTTAAAGGGTGAAAGAAGAGAAAAATATGTTTGTTTTTTGGTTTTGTTTTTGTTTTCCAGTGAAGGAAATTGTTAAATTCTCTAAACCTAAAGTCTTGAATATAAAATTAATAGCATGGTCAAGAACAGAGGTACTGTGTGAAGGGACATAATGAACACTACTATGTTGTGGAGCTTTGCAGCAAATATGGGACACACGGTGGTTATTGGGGAATAAATGGAAGGGAAACAAGAACCATTCTGTGACTATGGAATATGAGACCTCTGAACAGGAACAGATGATAGCACAGGGGTTTTACGTGAGTTCTCAGTTTTGGGAAGGCTGGCTTCTCCTTTTGGGAAATGAAAAAACTCAGAAGCAGCTGTCCCACTCGCTGTCAGGTGCCAGGTTCAGTAGTATGGCAGCAAACTGCAGGACAGAAGAGAATCTAAAATTACAGTATCTGGGATTCTCTGTGTACATGTCTGGTTTGAAAATAATGGACTGATGTGAAAATATAGACTGATGAAGATAAAATGGACCAAGTGCTGTATTTTGTTACAAGTGGCAAACACAGTATGCGTCCAGGGAGCTAAGGGTCAGTCTTTCTTTGTGATAAACAAAGGAAGAGGTTTGACTCTTTCATTTTTTGAAGGAGAGTAATCTTTGCTAGAGGACAATGTATCATACCAGATCCAACAGCCCAAGAGAGGTGAGACTGCTGCTGCTCTGTGTCCAGACAGTAGTGAGGCTGAAGATGCATTCAGCAGGTACACACACACAAAGCACATACATACACTGTATATGTATGTACCTATGCATGGCTGGCCACACAGCTCTCAGGCAGACACTCGGAGCACCCACATGAACATAGGCAGCACTGACAGCCTCATCCTTCTCCCCTCTATGGCTGGACAGGATGGAAGTCCACAAGTGAGAATATACATAGGTGTTTCCCTCCAGCAGCTGGGCTTAGACCCCAGTTGTTCACACCCCAATATGCACATGTGTACACAGAATTGAAAGCTCTCACCCAGGAAAGAGTCAGAAAGGAATTTAATAAGAAGACAAGACAGCCTGATCAGGCATAGGGCATCACCAGACAACCATACGGACCGGCAAGCTATTTACCTGCATTTGGCCCTTGTCATCCCCTTACATCTCTGTTTTCCCACTCTTGTTCCTCCCAAAATCATCGAGTTAAGGTCTTGCCCAACCTTTGGTCCCTAAATATAGCAAGTCCTGTGTAATTCCAAACTGTTCTTCCCCTGCACCCCATAATATGTCCCACCCCCAAGCTGTGACCCCCTTACTCCAAAGGGTGATCTAGACAGCTGCTTCTGGTGATGGGTTTCATGCCTGAACAGGCCAAGACAGGGTGCTGGTTCCTTTAGAGTCCTTAATGTGGGATTCTGCCTGCCATTGTGCTCCTCTAGGCTTGGGCAGATGGGACTTTGAGGGTCTGATGGCCCCTGTGATAGACCTGGCAGGGTTTATTTGGGCTCCCCCTCCTGCCACTGTCCCTTTATGCATTTTGTGTGTGTGCAGATGAGCTTTGTCACATAACCTCGCAGCCTGAACATGGGCTGTTTCTAACTGAGCCCTGTGGGCGCAGTGGCAGCATGAAGAAGCCAGGAGGCTTTTTTAAAGGTGACTTTAAGGCGTAGTTCAAGCACACTGGCATGAAGGGGAGTTCAGCATGCAGCTCTGCCATAGCGCTGTCTGAGGCTCGTGATCTGTTGCCTTCCCTGTCAATATATTTTTCTTCTTTCCTCCCCTCCAGATCACGACTGTCTTGGGAGAGGAGGCTCTGACGGGAGCAAGAATGCTCAGGATGCCCAACTGCCTCCTAAAACTGACCAGGGTGGTGCTGAGCCACAAGCTCAGGGCTTTGTTTATCCTTGCCTTTAAGTTCGTGTCCTTTGTCTCCATCATGTTGTACTGGAGAATGGTGGAGGACCCTAAGGGCAGAGACCAGCTCTACAGCTTGCCTGTTGAAATCCACTGTGCTCACTCTGTGCCTTCTCCACACACCATTGATGGTGGGCCCCCTGCTTCCCCAGGGAATGTGTTTTTTGTGGAGACCTCGGAGCGAACTGCCCCAAGTTACCTGTTCCTG